>QEPC01009267.1:2122851-2187299 GCA_003113815.1 Sphenodon punctatus
GGGGTTGTTTTTCCCTGCATTCGAGAAATGTTTAACTTTTTTAATTGTTTTATTCTTTTATCTTTGTTGTTCGCCGCCCCGGACTGCCCTGTGGGCAGGAGGGGCGGGATAAAATTTTTATATAAATAAAATAAAGAATGCAGCAGGCTATCTTTTTGTGACTTTGGTATTGCTATTATAGCTGCCTGTTTAATTGTATTAGGAATCTTCCTCGCTACCAAGTCATTTAGGTAGAGTGGCAAGTTTACCTCCAGTGGTATCTGATTCCATCTTATGCAATGTTACTGAAAACCCATCTGGTTCTGGGTTTTTGTGTGTGTGTTGGCATTGATTTAATTGACTCTGTGGCTGTTGGTCTTTTAAGGTTATTAACCGTTCCCGATTATCTTAGCCTCTCAGATATGGAAGAAGTTGCCTTTTAATAAAATTTTCCACAACTCTTTGGTTGTTCATCAGGAACTGAAATCATTCAGTTAGTCTGTTGAGGCAAGTTTATTCATGAAATAGAATGCAAGGGTTGTTATAATTTTTGAAATTTCCACCCCTAAATCAATAAGTGGGGAGTAAGAAAGATGCAAAAGGGAACAAGTGCTTTCAGAAGCTTTGTTTCAGTACATTTATTTATTGAATTATTCAAACTTATCACAACCAACCCCAATCCCTATTCTCACCTGCCAAACAAAAACAAAACAAAAACCAAACAAAACCACTTTACCAAACAAAAACGTTTTGCACCACTTCCGGAAGATGCTCAGATTTGGGCTCAGGCGAACCCTTTGGGGAAGGGAGTTTCACAGAACTGGGGCAGTGACCAAGAATGTCTTCCTGTGCACCCCCATCCCATGGACAAGAATAACAGGTGGGACCCACAGGAGAGTGCTCCTGGCTGACCACATGGGTCGTGAAGGAGCATGATAGGACAGGTGATATTTCAGATATATGGGGCGCAGGCCATCTAGAGCTTTGAAGGTCAAAACCAGCACCTTGATAAAAATTTCACAACGGGCAGTAGATGATTCTGGTTTCTGGTGGAGACAGGCAGAGTTAACTAGGCCTCTCCCCTCCTGGAACAGCTCTGCCTGATGACATTTTGCAGACACTATGATGATAGAGAAGAAAACCTTTTTTGCTACCATCACAGCCATGGTATAGTTCCTCTAAAACAGTCCATGCTGCAATTGGTCGGCTTCAGTGTGAGTCAAGCACCACCTGCGCTCTAATGCTTACTCTCCTGCTTCAGCCACCTCAGGTCCTCTATATACCATGGAGACCTGTGCTGTCATAGTGGTGGGAGCAGACGCCTGGGTGCAACCATATCGATGGCCATAGTCAAGATGTCATTCTATAAAGCAACCAGATCATTGACAGAGTAGCTGTCAAGGTCAGTTGGTAAATCCCCCAGAGAGTTATGGAAACCAATCCAATCCGTTAGTCTCCAAGGGCAGACCACCCTAATGTATCCACCACCCCGAAGATGGCATAGGAGGGCAGAGATCTGGCTCTCAGACGGTAATTAATTATCCAAGCATGACAAGGGTGGAAATGAAAGTGAAATCTCCCATTTTCAGGGATTCCAGATGGCAATTTTAGTTAGGGGAGGCAGAAAGCCTGCATGTCTGCCCTTTGTCATCACCTATTGAATCTTCCTTATCCAGCCAAAAACAATGACCCATTTAAGTACATTTCTTCTTTGCCAGGCTGGTTTAGGGATCATGAGAAACAACTACATAAAAAAATAACAATCAAGCATTCCTTTTCTCCCTGCACTAGTCCCTAGAGTCAGTGCATATTCATGCTCTTTCTCCAGCACATTGGCCCTTAAAATGAGATGAAAGAAGGTTAAAGCTCAGAGGTGTTTCCGTTCTCCCAGAGGGTTTTCGTCCAAATTATTTCAGAATAACAGCGGGAGAGAGTGAATGAAGACAGTACGATGTATTGACAGAATACAATGTTTCTAAAATGTGTCTGAACCTTTGTCCATACATGGGATATGCTTCCTGTATTGGACGTAACTATTTACCATTGCCATCAAGTCTGAATATCTTTCATAGGTTTAGATAAATAAATGTCTGATATTTCTCCTTATGCATGCTATCTTGAATTTGAATGAACATACAGTAGCATGCTTGCTTTTCTCACATTTGTATAGTATGGAAGGTTGAGAACTGAAGTTCTGTCCATGGGGCACACACACTGTGCTGCAGAATAACTGTTTGAAAGATGTACAGTGTCCTAAATACTGTGTTTCTTCCATTTCCCATCTAGCATTAATTTAGGGAAGCAGATATTATTCCTGGACCTGTAATAACTATGGTAGGTTTACTGGCTCTGGTCCAGCAATGACTGATTGCTTTTTCTGAACGGAATAGATTAGCTTGTTGGAATTTACATTCCAAAATACTCTGCCGGTGGGCTGCTTTCCATTACAGCTAAACCAAATTAATTTTAACAGGGTGCTTAGTGGTCAGTGTCCCCCTAGTGAAAGGCTGTTTATTGCAAGTCTGTGGGCACCCTGCTCCCCGGCCTTTGTTTGTTTGTTTAGTTAAATTATTTTGTAGTGAGCATGAGGGACAGATACATTTGTAAATTCACTGTTAGGTTTCACAGACACAGGTTTAAGAGGATTATTTATGCAGTAGAATTTATTATCTGCCAGCGTGCTGCTCATTTGCTTGATATCACTAGGGACTGGTTCTTTCATTTGCAATTTATAAACCCTCATCTTCAAAGATTCAGCTTTTTGGCAAGTTAAATTTTTTAAAAAAAAATATATTTAAAACAACAGTCGGCAATTACAGTATTCTAATGTCATGAATTTTATCTCAAATGGACTATGGCAGTGTTAGTTCAGCCAACATTATCTAAACTTAATAATATGTTACAGCCTCAATTTTTTAGATTCCCTACTTAAATTTAATAAAGTGGACCCAGTGGCTTAGTGAAGAATGACCTTGGGATTCTCTGAGTGTGCTTGTTTGCTAATGCAACAAAGAATGCAGATGACTTTATCTCCTTTGGTAACTTGTTTATGGAATAGTATTTTTCAGTGGCACTGGAACTGAGGAATTGCATAATTATTACTATTATTATTTATGTAGTGCCAGTAGTGTAGCAGGCGTGTTATAATCAGAATAGCTCTAGCATGAATAGGAGGGGTTAGTTGAGATCTCCGTAAATCATAGCAGCTAGAGATGTAAAAATAACATTTGATCCTTTATTAACTTGCCTATGCAACAGTCTCTTCATTTCCAACACAGGTTGCCAGTAAAGTGTTTTTACTCATCACAGAAACCACTCACAAATAAGTGACTGCTTTTAGGTCTAAACAATGCCCCCAAATGGGAGATATGTAGCAGCTACTTTGCCACTGCACTCCCCATGTATCAGAGCCACTGGACCCATTGTAGGCCCATAGTTTGGGGAAAGGAGGTTGCATGTAGCTGTTGTGAGGCCTAATCAGGACCTCACAACAGTTATGTAGAACCCAGTGGCAGCAGGAGAAGCTGAACCCCCAGATCTTCTCCCCTCCACTGCCCCTGTCTTGGACAGCACTAGACACTGGTGGCTGGAACAGCACAGTTTTCTTTCCTCGGGTGTCCCCTCCACTTGCTGGCTACCCACAAGCTATTATGTCTAAAGATTAATTTTTAAAAAATTAAAAATATTTAAAAAAAACCCTGTGTTGGCAATCTCAATCGTGCAACTTTTGTGACCTCTAAAACCACCCAAGGCTAAGATCTTTATTGCAAGAGCCCTTTCCTCCCTGGGCTGAACAAATAGCTTGTATCCTCTGTGTCAACTAGCTACTAGAGTGGGGTGTAACACATGTAGCCAGAATGGTAAATGTTTGCAGCTATAACACTTACACCAGCGGTTCCCAATAATTTTCAGGATATGAACCCACCAAGCAACAAAAGAAATCCTCATGACTCCAGTGAATATTTAAGTATGCAAGTCCAGTTTTGTCATGACCCAATGGGGCAATCACAGTTTACATTATAACCCTGTTATGTTTGTGTTTTGTTTTATGATTGTAGTCTAGCCTTTACCATGAAATGATAAGACTTTGTCAATTCCTTTTGTGAGAATGTGTTCCATAATCTAATAGACCTTCTCCTGTCTGCTTGCCCACTCCCTATCAGGCAGCAGCATTGCAAACGTCGCCAATTCCAGAGAGGAGCAAAGGAGTTCTGTGAGACTTCTCATGCAGTAAGTGATAACCTTTTTGTAATGTACATGACATAAGCCATTAAAGAAAGAGAAGTTGATGAGGGAATTAACCTCATCTCTTGCTTCAAATTACCTTTCTGATCTATCCAAATAGTTATGTTGGTTTTTAAGAGGCATTGCTGTTTTGTTGCTATTTGAAGCTGTACATTTATTTTTATTATTTATATTCTGCTGTGCCATCCAGATGATGGATGGGATTAGGGGTGGGATTCTGGACAAAATTTCAGTTTTGGTTTCTTTTGGTTTTGGTTTCCCTGTGTTCTCGGATCTCCTTTTGGTTTCAGATCTATCGGTGTCGGTTCTTTTTCCCATTGAAGTCAATGGAAAAATTTTCCATTGACTTCAGTGGGAAAGAGAACCATTTGAGAGTCCTGAGACACAGGGAGCCACCACCAAAAAAAACCTCTGGGTGTCCCCACCACCCCGCTTCAGAGGGTGGGGGGGTGGGGATCCATTACCCCTAACACCCCACCTGCCAAAATGGCGACGGCAGCATCAGCACCATTTTGGAAGAGGGTCTGCCGGCGCTGTTTAAAACGCCACCAGACACCGCTGGAATGACTCCCCACGCATGTGCAGAACAGCTGCCCTCTTCCAAAATGGTGCCGATGNTGGGGATCCATTACCCCTAACACCCCACCTGCCAAAATGGCGACGGCAGCATCAGCACCATTTTGGAAGAGGGTAGCTGTTCTGAGCATGCGTGGAATGTCCCTACGCATGTGCAGAACAGCTGCCCTCTTCCAAAATGGTGCCGATCCTGCTATTGCCATTTTGGATTAGGGCTGCACATGCACAGAATGGCCTCCGGCAGCTATTTTGCACATGTGTGTTGCACTGCTGCTGGCAGTGGTTTTCAAGAACCTCTGGAGCTGAGACCTAGAAGAAGAGAAGGCCCAGCTGCCCGGCAGTGGAGCTGGCTCCGCTGCTGGTGGCCAGGCCTCTTCCACTGCTGACTTGTGTCGGGAGCTGATTCAGTTGCCAGGAGGCTGGGCCTTCTCCACTGCCTCACAGCAGAGAAGCCCCGGCAGCCTGGCAGTGGAGCTGGCTCTCGAAACCAGTCAGCAGCGGAAGAAGCCTGGCTGCCAGTAGTGGAGCCGGCGGCCCAGCCGGTGACTGTGACATCTGGACCTGGACCTGCAAAGGTAAGTAATGTACAGGGGCCCCGGGAGTGAGGTGGGGGCGGGGGTAAAGCTGGGCTCCAGCGGGTGGGGGTGTTAGGGGTAATGGATCTCTATCCCCATCCCCTGAGGCCAGGAGCCGGGTAGTGGAGGTGGAGAAGGTTTCCTGGCTCTTCCCATTGAAGTCAATGGGAACAGAAGATCAGAAAATTGGGAACCGAGAGTGGCCCAATTTTTGAAAGAGGCACTTTTGGCCTGTTTCGGTTAAAACTGAAAGACCCATCCCTAATGGATGCCCTAGGAAAATGCTGAAGACAGAGACCTCATTGTTAGAATACCTACTAAAAAATGTGAAACTAATGCTACTTTTCCCCATTGGGTTTTGTGCTATGCTATTTGGCAACTACTGTTCTCTGCTGTGTTTCAAGTGCTGCCCGAGCTATTCTAGGTTGCGGTTAGGCTCAAAACTCAAGCAGCTTATGCTCTAATGACCAGATGTCTTGGTTTGATCAGTATGTGATGGGATGCTGTGAGCTACCAAAAATGCAGCTCAGGAATGTCACACAGCCTTAGTTCTTGTACGAAGACCACAGTTCCCTACGGTTTTTGTCAGGGCTCAAGCTGCGCTCAGAGTTTTCTTCAGGCTGTGAACAGCTGATTAAAGGCTGCAGTTTCTCTTTTTGAGCTTCATGTAACTTCCTCTGCTATTAAATCAGTCATGTCCATTACACTGTAGGTGCAGCATCCAGCATTTTCAAAGCATGTTGCTTTTTTTTTTTTTTGGTAACACACCAAGAATAGAAATATTTAATACAATTGCTCCTTGAGTCCTATTCCCAAGTTCCCTCTACTCTGTGTGGCTCTAGAAGGCCATGAACACAGAGGACCAGTACCAGCATACTTTCATGGCTCGAGGGTAGCAGAATGGGGAGAGAACTGTGCAAGTCATGTTCACTCTTACTTTGTCATGGAGTTGTACTTCGAAGGGTTTCCCTGAATCCTCTGTACAGAAGAAGGCAAGCAGGGCCTGGAGCATGAGCTGTGGGATCCAGCACCTTAACTACATGAGCTGTGGGAAAACTGATAGGCAGCTGTAGTTGGGGGTGGGAAACTGGGGTGGGCAGCAGCCAGAGCTGGGTAAATTGGAATAGAATATAAATGTAAATTGCTTGGAGAACTGCTTCAATTTCTTGTGCTGTGACTGTAAGTTGTGAATTCAGCCTTCTAGTTAGCAGTACTTTGAAGCAGCAGATACTGGCTGTTGTAATCACAACTCCCCTTTAACAGAATTGCACTTTATTTTGATTCTTAGTGTTAATGCTTAGAATTAGAATTGTTTATGAGGCATTTTGGATAGTGTATAAACTCATATCCTGTCCATGGATGTAGCTAGCAGTTATCTTACCATTTTTGCAACGGAAAACAAAAGTCTGTTGTTGATTGATTACATTTACAGAATTGTTTTACATATCCTGAGGAGTAGGGCTTGGTATACTATTACAATTCAATTG
The DNA here is from genome assembly GCA_003113815.1 of Sphenodon punctatus. Classification (NCBI taxonomy): domain Eukaryota; kingdom Metazoa; phylum Chordata; class Lepidosauria; order Sphenodontia; family Sphenodontidae; genus Sphenodon; species Sphenodon punctatus. The sequence continues at coordinate 2,129,714 of QEPC01009267.1, forward strand.
TAAAACTATTTCACTGCTATTCAAGCTAGTTTTTATTTATTCAGTTATGGTGTTACAGAAGAGTAATGCCAAGCCATGGAATCATTTAGAAAAGATAGGTTGGTGTTTCTATTCTAATTTTATAGATGGGGAACCGAGATTGAGAGAGAATGACTTGCCCAAGGTCACCCAGCGAGCTTATGGGGAAGTTGAGATTTGAACCCAACCCTGTCAGTTCTAAGTCGTGTGCAGCTGCTGCTGCTACTACTACTACTACTAATTTCTATAGCGCTACTAGGTGTACGCAGCACTTATCATCCAGAGTTTTGGAGCCAGGTTGCTTCCCAACTGGCTTACAGTCTAAGATGGAAGCGGATGAGGGGAACACAGGGAAAGACAGACACACACACATTTCCATTTTACAGATGGGAAACTGAGGCTGAGAGGTAGTGACTTGCCCAACATCATCCAGTGAGTTCATTGGCTAGGGTGAGATTTGAACCCTGGTCTCCTAGGTTGAAGTGCAGTACCTTATCCACTGCACCATTCTGGCTTTTAGGCCCACACCTTGCATAAAGCTAGCATACCAACAAGAGCTATATGCATCTAAAGCCTCCTACACTAACAAATAACAATGCAGATTTTCAGATCTTTATTTTTTCTAGGGCGGCTCAGGGAAAATAAATTAATTATTTTTACAAAATGGAATTTTAGAAAGGTCCACTTAGCATCAACCAGTCAAGAAAATAGGAGACAATTAAAAAAAAAAAAAAAGTGTCTTACTCATATGAAAAGAAAACTAAGAAATTTCAATTTGAAGGTATTTGGACAAGCATCATATTCTTTGGACGCAAGAAAGAGAAGAAATTAAATTATGGAATGTTCTTCTAACTCTGATTCATTGTTCAAAGTTTGCTCTCGATAAGAGTAAGCACAACTATGGCATGCCCAATTTAAGATTTAATTTGCTGGACTTCTATACTAGTGACTCCTGTTATGGCCTTGTGGTCTCAACAACAATATAGATTCTAAGATTCTATTTTATTAGTGACTCCATGAACATTATTCTAATCTTGCATTGTTGCAAGCGACAGCAGAATCACTGATGAACGGGATCATCACGTGCTACAAACTTCAAACAAAGAAGGCCAAAATTTTGACCTTACTAGAAAAATGCTGAGGCTATTGGGAGGAAGCCTCTCCCATTCCTCATACTCTGTACGCCTGTATAACCTATGGGCAGGAATTCAGTGTTGCAGGGCTAGGTGGGAGACATGGAACCAGCTAATATGCTTGCTGGCATTCTCTACAGGTGAAAAAGGGCACTTAAGGACTATATTTGAAAGGTAGTGAAGCTGTGATGGTTTTCTATGGCTGTCTCCATTAGATCAATTATATGTAACAGGTAGAATGTTTCTCCTTGCCTCTCTCTTGGCTGTATCCCCAAACCCAGAGGCAACAACCTCCAGCCATAACTGTTTAACAGCAACAGTAGTGCTTAATTTAAAAATGGCTTTCTCCTCCTTTAGATACCAATAGAGAGACATTGCATTCTTTAAGCCAGGATGTAACTAGCTCTGTGCCAGTGCACAAGGGTTTATTACAAAACAGAAGTTAGGTAAGAAGAGCATTCACAGTCCCACAAATGATGTAGACAAGGTGGGAATATGGACCAGCTACTACGTCAGGTCTCTCCTGCCAACTCTTGAAGGTTTTATTGAAACATCTGTTATTTTTCTTAATGCCTCAACTCCTCGGGTTACTTGAGAATCTTAGTTACCTGTTTTTCAGTTTTTTAAAATAGACCCTATTATTCTAGGGATGGGGGTGGGTCAGGGAGAAGAGATTGAAAAATGTGAGCAAACCTCAGAAATCTAAAAAAAAATAAAAAATTGAAAGCCTGGCTTATGAATTTTCAACACCTGGATTTGCCAATACTGGTTAAACACAATCCTGCAGCCCAAGTTCTTGTGCTCAGCACTCTTGTTTTGTTTTAAAATAAATGTAATACAAGCACCTATGGGATTAACTAGTGATAAACGGGGGGAGCGGGGGCGGCAGTATGCTCAGTTATAGTTATTTGCTTTCAGTACCGTGCACCCATGTTGTACGTTTCTCCATTCCCCTTTTGGCTACAGAAGAATCTGGCCATAGCTGAACACTGGGATAGCTATTCATATTTGCGAACATTTCCCAGTGCTAAGGTTCTGGTTCCTCTGCCCAGAGTCAGTAGTAATGATTTTTTGCCTGTGTTTGCATGAGCATCTTCAATCTGTTTTTAGATATTTTTAGATTTTTTTAGACTGACTAACATGCTGGAACCACTCTTCTGGTGTGTGGTACAAATCCCCTCTAACTGCTTGGATTGTGAAAACTGGTTGGGGAAAGCATGTTTACAGTTACCGGCTCTTCTGGAGTTCTGAATCTGGAATATCCGATCATGAGAACATTATTCTGTTAGAGATGCTTGAGGGATAAGTGTTTGTGAGTTTAGAATACAGAACATTAAAAAATTGGAGCGAACTTAGCTGATTCTAGGTCGATGCGCACTATGCTCATGTAGTGGTGCTGCTGGAATTGGACCATTCTCCCTAGTGTGTCTAGGGTCAGAGCCTTAAAGAAAGTGTTTGGTCCCTTGCAAATATTTGTTATTCTTTCAGGTATATATCCTGGCTGTGGTTACTTTAAGAAAGATTTTGCAACTTGAAGTTCAAGAAAGGGCTTTAAAAGAATCAGTTAAAATTGGAAACTTTGGAATACATAAGTGTTTGGTGAAAACAAAGCTCTGATACTTTCATTCCTTCTGCCAAAATATGAAAGGTATTGTGAATTGAATTGCTCTCCACCACTTATAAAAATGTAAGCACTACATAAATGATTAGTAAATGATTGCTGCTATGTTAGTGTATTTATTCCTTTTTAGCTCCAAATTTTATAGCTCACTTGCCTCTGTAGCTCTATTGCTTAAGTGTCACTTGGAGTGCATATGCATGAGCTGCGGAGTGCCTGATCCCCACGAGGCCCCGTGCTGGGCAAGTGTAGCTGCCCCACGTGCAGGGCCAGCACGGGGAGAAGGGCAGACAGTTGGCTCCCTCCCCAGGTTAGCTGGGCAGGCGGGCTGCTGTTGGACCTTCTGCCATGGCACGGGGCGGGCCTCCCCTGGCCTGACTACTATCTTGCCCCTGGCCATGACCTAGGTGTGCGGGACTGCAGCGAGTGGCCTCTGCTCAAAGTCCTGCGGCGGGGCAGATGGCGACGAGGTAGATGAGCTGCCTGCCATGTCTTGGGCAACCTTACCCCATTTTGAGTAAGGCTGCTATGCACTGTGTCCTCAGCCTTTTCTGAGGAAACAGCTGCCTGAGCGGGGGGCAGCATTTGGCAGCTGCTGGCCACACGATGCACTGCATCATGTGGAAAGGCAGCCTGGTGTGGGTTAAAGCTGCTTAAGGCACAGTAGGCATCTGTATGGCTGCACCCTTTGTCTATGCTAGTATTATTTAGAAGCTTACATCCTGCGCAATTGTGCCAGTAGAGTGCTTTGAGGATCAGGGTGCCTGCTTCAATTTAATTTCCTCTCATGTATTAATATGATGCCCTTACAATGCTTGCATAACCCTTCTCATAACCTAGTTATTTTTTACCTAGACCCTTCTTTATTTTCCTTTAATGTCTGAAATTTGTTTTCTGAGTTGTGTTCCAAATATTCTTGCAAAACCAGGCTTTAGTGGTGGTTGGCATCTGTATTTTGTTTAGTAGGATTTACACGGCTTCTATCCGTGCCATGTTTTTCGGGTTGTCTCATGCTTATTGGCGCTTCTGGCATCAGTTCAACGCTTCTTAAAATCATAAATTCACTTGTGTTGGAAAGTGTCTCTAAGGGGTCATTTAACCCATCTGCCTGCATAATGGCCAGGGACTGCTTTCAAGAACACAGAATTGAAACCAAAAAAGAAAAAATGTGAAAGAATGAAGGGGGAAAAAACGCAGAACTGGATTATACTAGGTTTGTCCTGAGCAAACAAGATAGGCTGCTTGAATGTTTTGTTTGCAGTTTTGGAAGGGTAAAGACATAGAAAATGCTGCCTGCACCCTGCTGTATCCCTGCAGCCTTACACAGCCTTCTCATTTGTCATGCAGTACAATAAAATCTGATGCAGATTTGCAGACCTGCACAATAGCGATAAGACAACCAAGCCTATTTCAGTGCTGTATGCGATTTACAAGGGGGTATAATTTAGTACACTCTTGTCAGGGCTTTATTTGCAGGTCTCTTGCTAATAATATTCTTTCATTCTCCATACAAAGCAGCAGCTATGTTTTATTATTAAGAATAAATCTACCAGAACTGTGGTTGGCTTCTTTTTTATTTTCTCATTTTGAGGAGAAAGGGGATAGGAGAGAGATTTTTTATTATATATATTAATTTTTTCCACGGTATCCACAAATATTATAGGATTAAAAACCTTTGGACTTAATACTGCAACTCCTGACTGCAACTGGTAATCCCTACCCACATGAGCAGTTCTGTTGACTTCAGTTTGGCTGCTCTTTAAGTAAGCTAACACTATTCATGCAGGTAAGGATTTGGAGGATTGGATCTTCCATTAATGAATTGAGGGTATTTATTTTTATAGCTACTCATGCTGCCCTTGCTTTCCTGGGCTGATCTATAAATACTTGCTCCCCAGAAAAATGGGAATGGAGTTGCTTCTTTATCTGCAGTGTGATGTCTGGACATTTTGGGGCTGTAGTTTGTGGGGACAGGTATGAAAGGAAGAGGACAATAAATGGGGATAGCTCCTGTCATTACAGCTCCCAAGTCAAAATGAGGATGAAACTGAAATATCTGTGGCTAGTTGCTTAAATAAAGCTGCAGTCAGTGACATAAGTAATTTGGATTAGAGGCAAATTGGAACATTTTTTGAAGGGATTTCAAGAAACATCTTCTCACAGTAATCCTAATGGGCTATAAAATAACTGATTATGTATTCAGAGCTATTTAGAATTGATAGGAGAGCATTATGTGTATTTGAATTCTCACAATTTAATTTCTCTTCTTCATAATATACATCGCCTGAGTTTTTGTAACTTTACTGTTTGATGGCAAAAAATGTGAGTTTCTTTCTTGTATTTTTAGCTTATTATAACAGCTGTTAGTCTGTCACTTCATTCCCCCAATTAAATCCAGTTTGTGTTCTGCATTATCTGTGCAGTAGCTGGGTGCTGGGAAATAAAGGTCTGTTTTAAAAAATATATTCAGGTGTGTTTCGGAGGTTGCTGTGATCTGCATCCCGAGTACAGCATGCATACACACACATCCATGCATTTAGGGTGTGGTTGGGGGCAAAGCGGACTCCACAGTGGGCATGGAAGAGATAAGGTTACCAATGTAGGGAGCCTTTTTATCTGGGTGACATTGGCCATTTAAAAAATGGTTGGTGGCCAACACAAAAAATACAGATGTTGACGTACATTACCCAAAATGTATTTGTGTTGAATCCAAGGATGGGGAACCTTTTCCCTTCCAGAACAGAGCCTTGGGAAACCCCTACCTAGAGAGGGAGGGAGGAGGAGTGGAATTGGGAAGAGACACATTGAAGGAGCGGTCAGAGAGGTAGGAGGAGAACCAGTCAAGGTCAGAGCCGCAGAAGCCCAGGGAGCGAAGCGAGTTCAGTAGGAGCGAGCGGTCGCCCGTGTCAAAGACAGCGGAGAGGTCAAGAAGGACAAGAATGGAGTAGAGACGCTTAGATTTAGCAACAAGTAGATCGTTGGTGATCTTGGCAAGGGCAGTCTCAGTGGAGCGAAGGGGGCGGAAGCCGGACTGGAGAGGGTTCAGGGAGGAGTTGGCAGAGAGTTCAAGGCAGCGGGAGTAGACAACATATTCCAGAAGCTTAGAGGCGAAGGGAAGGAGGGAGACTGGTCAGTCGCTAGAGGGGTTGAGGGTGGGCTTTTTGAGGATGGGAGAGACAGTGGCATGCTTGACGGCAGAGGGAAAGGAGCCAGTGGAGAGGGAGAGAGTAATGACATGTAGAAGGGGCAACAGTGCGAGCAATAGAGGTGAGGAGGCAGGAGGGGATCGGGTCAAGAGGGCAGGTGGAGAGGTTGGAAGAAGAGAGCAGGGAGGAGATTTCCTCGAGGGAGGCTGGAGGGAAGAGGAGAGGAGAGCGGGTGGAACTGGAACTTTCCAGGAACTGGGAAGGGGCCATGTAAAAACCTTCCAGAGTCTCTATTTGGCCCCTGAGCCTAAGGTTCCTCATCCCTAGTTTACTTTTACTCTATAGTCTTAGTTATCACAAAGCCAAAATAGAAGAATTATCTAAGATAGCAAGGATGAGACATTTGCAGGGCCTGGGTAAGATGCTGTAGGGTGTTGTGTTAACACATGGCCTGGTTCCATGCGTGATCATGGAGGGGGTCCCAAGAGGGGGAAGGTCCCAGTGATCAGGCTAGGTCTCAAGTTTGGGGATTTTGTTTAAAAGGGTCCACACGTGTTCGAATTGAGTCTGAGGTCGTGGCGTGCTACAACCTGTGGGGGTACCCCTTTTCAAAGATAAGACAGAAACGGGGGTGGGTTGTTTCAAATAAGGGGGTATTTTTATTAAGGTTTAACAAATAACAAAGAAAAGGGGGTGGGCGAAACACACATACACTCACAAGCTAATTCAGGATACTGTTAAATGTTTTACAAAGGCAAGCCTCCAGTCTGGCTGGCTTAATAAACATAAGCAGCGGAGCTAAAAGTGAAAATAGTGAGGAGGGTGAAAGGGAGGAAGAGCTCAAGGAAAGGGGGGGGGGGAGAAAGAAAGTAGGGGCTGAGAGTTACCTATCCTTTCCTGTTGCCGAAGGGGATAGGCACCCCACAGATCCAGCGATGATCAGGGAAAAGAGGGGAGGGAAGACTGTGGCCTGTGAGATCCCCTCGGGGTGGTCACGGGCAGAGAGGTCTGCACGTGTCCACATCCAAGAGTAGCTCACTTACCCGGGGGAGACAGGGAGCAGTTATAGAGGGTTGTACAAAGTATCTGGGAGCGGGCACAGTAGGTATTTGAAAGTGACAAAGGGATTTTCGAGGGCCTTCGGGGTGGAACAAGAGGAAAGTTCCAAATATAAACATGGGTTCCAAGGAGTCTCTAAAGGAGCAAGAAAGTATCAATTACAGGGTTGGGGGAATTTCTAAAGACACAGGAAGGAAACAATCTTGGGCATTCAGGTGAGTGGAAGGATCCAGCTGAATTTTTAGAAACGACCTTTTGTGTCCATACTTATGTCCTAATCATATACCTTGGAGGCTGTTGCTAGTTAGGAGTTTCTCAGAGTCACCAGGATAAGTTTATCTAAAAGGGTGGATGCCCTTGACTCAATTGCTCCATGTTTCCTCGGGTCTCCTCCTAGACTCCGGCCGTTTTTAGACGTGCACTGGGATCAGGCGCGGGAGCAGCGAAACAGCCACGGCGCTGTTTTAGAGAACCGAAAGCGGAAGTTATGCACGTGATTGGCGGCCGCACATTCTTTTCCGGCCGCGTATGTCCTCCAGAGAAATCAGGCGGGTTCGATCACGGTCGGCAATCACGCCGCTCCTGCGCCTGATCCCCGCTGCACGTCTAAAAACGGCCTCCCTTTCCGAGACTAGACTGGTTTTGCAAGAGGGGCTTATCTTTACTTCTTAGGCTTCAACCCAGCTTGGCTCTGAACTCTTGACCATCTGACTTGGGCTCCTTAATTCTCCTGTGCACCCCTCGAACTGCGTTCCACGGGGTGCTGTTTTCTCAGCGGAGGGGGGGTTGTCATTTTGTGAGAAAAAGCATCACTGATAACAGTGGACAGCAGAAAAAAGCTGGATGTGGAGATGAGATGCATAGTTGGGTGGGGCTGCAAGATAGAAGAAGGGAAGGCAAAGTGTGAATCATAGATCTGGCCCATGACTTCAGCTCCTACTCTTATGTGTCTCCCCTTGCCATGGGCTGGAGGTTCCCCATCTGACCTGTGGCCCAGATGCAGGAGCTGGATTGGGACCAAACAAAAATAAAAATAACCCTGAGCTGTATTCAACCTGTTGACAGGGGTTCCCCACTCCTGGTCTAGGTGCATGGGGGGCAATAGATTACATCACTTTTTTTTTTTTAAAAGGTACTTCCTACCTATATCCTTTGTGTGCTATGGAGAGAGACTAGCTTGAGGTCTTGCACTGCACTACTCAGCTCTGTCCTGCAACTGCTGAGCGCTTCGATCTAAATGCCACAAATTCACTCAAAGTAATTAGATCAAAGTGGTAATGTGTGAACCTGTAATGGGTAAACTACTGTATTGCTGGAAGGTTATAATCCATTCCTAGAAAGCTGAGAACACATGTGTTCTCTCCAAGTGGGGAAAACGGGATTATAGCAGAATCAAAGATTCCAATAGGGAATTTTGTTGCTATCGTGCCACAAGCATCTGTTTCCTCCTTGTAGGTTAGAAGGGAAAATTACATTTTCTAGTTAGGAGAAAGTGTAGGTGTGGGGTGCTATTATGATGGCCTTAGCCTCTGATAACTATCAGGACAGTTATCTTCCTCAAAATAGCTTGTTTAGTTAGGATATAATGAAGCCGGCAAGGGGGTGAAATCTCTGAGGAAGAGGCATCCAACTATGATGGAGTTAAATATTCAAATGTAGCCATTTTAAAGGCACTGTATTATTTTGCATATTTCATCACTTTTAAACATTAATCCTATTAACTTTAGAACGGGTATCAAATTAGTAGTAGTAGGCGTTCTAGGTGTAGGCAAATGGGATTTGATCATGATTCCTGCTGTTGGTGCTAATACCTGAACACTTGGATGTTTGTTTCTCTTGTTTATTTTTATTACATATAACTAAATTGAAAGATAGTCTTTCCTCTTCACTGCACTATTCATGCCTTTTTTGATGTATCAGACAGAGGAATAAAATTTATATTGTTAAAAAGTTACTTAAAAAAAAACCCCGATAATCAGGTGAAAAGCAAATAGAAAGTGGGCGAGTGTGGGCCAGGATGTGATATCAGATTGGGGTTATTTTGGATTTGTGGCAGCGATCTTAGTAACAACTTTGGTATTATAATGTTGTAAAAGAGATCAGAATTTGGTCCTATTGCTTTAAAGACCTAAGAATGAATGAAACAGGCAATTTACCTGAATTAGCTTTTGTTTAATAGCTAATATAATCAGTAAAAATGAAATGTGATGTTTTTTCTTTTCCTTTTTAGATTGACGCAATTGTTTTTTTAAGTCATCATGTTTATAGGGCCATATGCTCCACTGTCTGTGATCCCTGCACATAAAACCGACATTTGTGCGATAGAGATGTATTAGCAGGGTTTCTGAAGCTGAGGCTGTGTTCACATAGGGTGATTTCAGACGTTACGTGAACATGGTGAACCACAGTGAATACCCACCTGTGGTCACCGTGTCCCGTACGTCTGTTCGCGGCGCGCCAGATGTTGGCCACGGTCAATCCCCACATGGGGTACATTTGAACCACGCTTCCCGGGCTAGCCGGGGGAAGGTCCCGGGAAGCGTGGTCAAACGGACCCCGGGCTGTGACCAAGGAAAAGTAAAATCTGGCCGCGCGCCACAGCCCGGGATCCCCGGCGGGATCCCGGGCCGTGGCACAGGCGGCCGGACGCGGCGGCCGCATTGGCCCCGCCGCCCGCTCCCCGGCACGTCTGTTGTGCCGTTACGGGGTGACCCCGGCGGGGAACGAAGCCAGTGGTGCTGGTACGGGGCCAACGGCCCGCGTAACGTCTGAAAATACCCATAGACACAGTGCATCTTTTGTTATTTTACGCTGGTGACATTTTTCTGGAGTTATTCTTTCACTCTGGTAGTATTCTTGTTGCTTGAGTGAAGTAATGACTCTGTGTTGACTCCCGAGAATGTACTAGGGTGCATTTCTGCATGATCTTTTCCTTGGAAGCAGCTGGGGGTTTTGAAGGTGGGACAGAAAAGCAAAGAACCATAGAGAGAAGGGACACCTTTGTGAGACTGAACTCGGAGCACCCTGGGACCTAGGGTGTCTCGACATGAGTCAGCTGATTTTCGCCTTTACACAGAAAGGTTGACACACACAGCTACTCTGGAAGGGACAGAGAAGCAGCATATATATACTTTTTACGGGAGAACAGAAAAACAGTGTTTGTGTGAACAAGGTCTGAGCTCCACCATTCTCTACCCAAGGAGTTCAGAGCTTGAGAGAGACTCACTACTGCATAGATAACGGTCTAGGAAACTCCATATGTCATACTGGTAAAGTACTGCTGCACAGCACCATGGTTCTTCCTCGCAGTTGTCTCACCTCCATCAGCTTAATGGTTTAGATCTCTCTAAGGAGTTCCGACGCTGCATTTATCATATCAATCCAGAGCACAATCCCCCATCCATTGAAATCAATGGCTCGGTATTACCTGCTCATGGCAGTCCCAGGCCAATTGTGGGCTCTCAGTGTGGTACGAGCACTTGCACGTAACTATTGTGGGCTTTAAACTGGACCTCACAACAGTTACATGCAAATCCCCAGGAGCAGTGGTGGCAGGATAAACAGTACAGAAACGGGTGCTCCTCCTGCCACTTGCTACTGGGGAGCATTAGGCTCAGCTGCCTAATGCTGAGAGAGGAGAGTCAGCAGGGGACCTGGTGCTTCTCCCATTGCTGCTACTCTCCCTAGGACTTAGGGACATTGAAAGAAATGGCAGTGGGAGCAGTTCAGGTTTCCCTGACAATTCTCCTCTCTCTGCTTCTCCCAGTGCAGTGAAGCAGCAAGCAGTAGGGGCTATGGTGGGGACGCACCACTGTTCTGCTGCTGCAGCTCCTTGGGATCAGTAACTGCTGCCCCCCAGCCCTCACCCTCCAGCGCATGGGTAGCTTGTGGTTAGACCATGCTCAGTATTGCCCATGTTGTTACTTATAGGCCGTTTTTACCCGGACTGCCCCCCCCCCGCTGCTCGGTGTTCGGGCGGGTGTGCAGTGTGTGGGGAGGGGGCAGTCTGTGTAAACGGCTGCTGGTAAGTGGGGGAATCGGTGTTCAGCAGGTGTGTGTCCGTGTAAACGCCACGGGTGGTGGGTGTTTGTGCATGCGCACTCCCGCCGTGCACCCATCTCCACCTATGGAGCCCTCCGACAGAATGGAGGAAGCTCCATGGATGGAGATGGGTGTCAGTAGGTGTAGGTGGGCGTGTGTGTGTCCGTGTAAGCGGGCACACACTCACCTACACTCGCCGCGCCAACACCTCCTACCCCCCAGGTTCGTGTAATAATGGCCATAGTTATTGTGACATCTAAAGACATCCTTAAATACATTAATAGTGGAGGATTACACTCTGTGCTCTTTTGCCTCTAGTGGTGGTAACCAATGCTAGACTTTTCTTACCTACATTTATGTGTCGGAGGTAAAGAGATCATGGCTTGATGGGGTGTGCTTCTTCTGTTATTCTCTTGCTTATACACATGCACAACCTGTAGTTGTACCTTACCTTCCTAGTGCACTGAATGTGCATTTAACTAGGTTTAATCCTTGCTGGAGACTTGCTGGGTCATTTTAACTTTAACTTACCATAGGTTTCTGCTTTATGAGGTGGATGAAAGAATATGTCTGTCTCTTAATAAATGATAGCTTTATATGGTGCATTTTAATCTCCATAGCATTGTATAGACACTAGCTAATCAATGCAAGCATTATTATTTATGGTGCTCATTTTCACTTAAAAGGTATTATATTAGTATCTAGCTGACATGTTGATTTTTAGGATAAAATTAGGGGTATTTGCAAATGGTGCAGAGCGGAAGATTTGAAGCCTTATTTTACTTAGCACCTGGGAACTCATAGGTCAGACCTTTTTTTAAATGAAATCATCATAATTTGTATACAAATTAAGCAACTTTTGTACCCACAGTTTTCCAAACACTTCTGTCAGAAATCAAAGGAATAGATGTTGAACTGCTTGCGCAAACACAAAGAAAGCATATGTCTGTAACTAAACAAAAAGGCTTGGTTTTACATGTAGGAGCCAATAAGCACAATGTTTAAGATGATAATTATAAATCTTGAATTCTTTCCTCAAGCATAAATTGGTTAGGATTTTAAATGACCTAAAATAACTTTCTCCTGTGCCTGGTGAAAATAATGAGAAAGTATGCACTGCTAAAATCAGTTGCCATCATTTTATAGTTTATCAACACATAATTAACTTTGTCATACATAGATTGAGATTAGTGGTATGTAAATTTCTTTATTGGTCATGCAAAGTTGTTAAGAATGGGAGAATGACTGCAAGCCACCTGGTTGCCAGAAGTCCATTGTCTGTCTTAAAGAGGACATTTTTGATGAGCTGCTGGAACATACCTTTTTCAGAGCAAAGAGATGGCATCTCATTATTTTCTATAACTAGGTGTGATGGAAAGGGGCCTATGAATATTACACTTGAGGAAGACTCAGCAAGCTCATTTTGAAATACCATGTGTTGTGAGTCGTGTAATCATGAATGAAAGGACAAATCTGGCTTGATTTTGCAGAATGCTAAATGCCGCCTGAGAGCATCTTGTTCTCAAGCTGATGAGGATGTTTTGTACTGTGCAGGATCAAGACTGATAAGTATATCTTGCAGGCTATCAAACATAACTGCTTTGTGAGAATTTATTGAAGTTTCAATTCATTTTGTTCACAAAAATTACACATTAATTCAAGATTGTTCAAATCTTGTGAGGAAAGAAATGCTGTTTTAAAAACTTAAGCTTCATCCAAACGTCCTCATTTTTAGAATTTTTGTTTAAATACGTCCTGCAAACAGACAAATTAAAATCAGAATTTTCTCAGCAGAATTGTTGAGGAAAGAGAAGATCAGTATCTTAGATCCAAAGCAAACCCCAAACCTTTTGTATTTCAGAGGAGGGTTAGATACACATTTTTGTTTTGGCATACCTTTTTAGTTTCAGTGTAATGGTTGGGCTATATTTGGATTTTTTTTTTTGTAATCTTTTTCATTATGTATTTTATTAATCTTCTCTACTGGCAGAAGGAAAATTCATAATGAAAATCTATTGCATTCACAGTAGGTAGTTGCTTGCTTTGCCCCTGTTCTCTTGATTCTAGAACATTTTGAATTGCATCTGCAATCTTCAAACCATGTACTCCAGAGTAGTTCCACCATCTTCAATGAATTCTATGAAATAAGTTGATGTTTTTCAGGGTTTTCATTTTGCATGAAAATCAGCTTTACTTTTGCCAAGTTTCTCTGTGGGAATGTGCCACGCAATGAATTTTATTTTCATTTGTTTTATTTTACCATACGTTCACCCTTCAGTTAGGCTTCTCACCTGTGTGAGAAAATGAGCAGCTTTCTTTAGTGAGTGTGAGTCAGCACACTACTGCAGGTATCTTCACACGTAGACAGCTGCCCCATCCCGAGGCAGGCTGTCCGTTTAAAGGCGGCCCACTAGATGTGCATGTGGGGCAGGCTGTCCCTGTGCCAGCAGTGCTCTGGAACATCCTGCACCGCTGCCAGTAGAGCAGGCAGCCCAACCCTGAGCCACTGGCCAGGGGTAGGGCTGCTGTCCGCCTGCTCCACCCGCAGTGGTATAGTGTATGGTGTATAGCAGGGCTGATATCTGCCTACGCCACCCGCGTGCATGTGAAAGTACCCAGTGTCATCTCTGTTACCCCTGTTCATATTATGATATGCTAAAAGTTAAAGGAGCCTTCGTAATACCTTCTGGATACAACCAGACCCACTTATTAATGGTTCACTAGTCTAGAATCTGTAAGGTTATTTATCTGGTCAGTTTTGCCAGGCTACATGCCAGCATCTTGGCAAATGCTGAGTGTTTCCTGCTTGTTCATTCAGAATGCATGCATAGTTATGTGAGTTAGACTCTTCAGCAATTGCTGCGGTATGGTGCTCACTGCCGTCTTTGAAATTGACCCAAAACTTGAGTTTCTTTTTCTTTGCCACTGGGTTTTCTCAGAATCCGCTATGGGGGACCTGTCATCTGCTGTTCTGCGTAATTAGAGATGACTGTTCACTTCTTCCAGGAGGTTGTAATAAAAATCCAAACAACAGTGCAGTGTAAAGTGGCAGATCCTAGACTAATATTGTACAACAAATGCATCTCAGTAAGTAAAATGAGTGGACTTAAAATTTGATGTAACCAGATTATCCAAAGTATCCTTTCTTAATATGTGGCTATAAACTACTGACTGTATAGTGCCAGGTACATTGCTGGCGCTATATAAATAATAAATAATAATAATTAGATTGTAAGTTCTCGGGCAGGGACCGTCTCTATCTTATTCTCTGTGAAGTGCCAGGTACATTGCTGGCGCTATATAATGCTTATAATAATATAATAATAATAAAAACAGGTGATCTCCAGTTTTAATTGTTGGGGTGGAGGGGTAATATGTATCAAAATTTAATTTTACCTTTAACTTTGAACCTCTCCAGTCCAGCTTCACTGGGTTTTAAGAAGGCTTGTTCCACTCTTCTGTGATCTGAGCCAGAGCACTCTTTTTTGGAATACAGAAGTAAGAGTCCAGTATGAAAAAGGAAATTATTGTAGAGTTTAGAGACTTTGATTTCTAAAAATTAGTTCTTGTCCTCAAATAGAGTTGGGGACCCTTGTGTAAGACAATGGTTTCAAAGCCATAACAAAATAGATTAGAAGATACTGAAACATTCAGCAACGCTGCTTAGCATCAGTACTTGCCATTCTTCTTTCCAACAGCTGCTTTGCACCTGCAGCATAAGGTTCTGATTAGGAAAGTACTTAAATGTAGGAATAATCTAAGCTCAATTCAACATCTTTAAGTAGTTTGCTCAATTGGTCATTGAAAGACCAAAACCCAGAGAACATATTGCCAGCTGTAGTATGGGGCAACGAGTCCTACTGACTTCAGCGTGACTAGTTTAAATTGTGCGTGTGCCTTGCTGTATTGCTAGGGTTTTCTGGAATATGGTGTAAAACCATACTGATCGATAGGCCTTCGTTTTGAGGCCCATTGTAATTTGGGGCAATTTTGACTATTGATGATCTATCTCACAGAACAGTTTACCTTCCCTACTATTCTCTTTTATTTGTATCTATCTATCTTTCTCCTCTCCCCCCCACTTTGGTTGTGGTTTTCTTCTTCTTCTTTGGTTAGGTGGAAAAGGTACATTGACTACAGTTAGTTTTTCTCTAGAAGTTAAATTTAAAGCACTTGTCATCACTGACTAATGCTCAAAGTAAAACATTAAAATGTATTTGCTCAAAGTAAAACATTACAATTTGAAGCTATCCTAAATAGCTCCTTAAGCTACTTCTTGGTAGCTTGTTTTCAGATGTTGATGAGTGTAGTGAGTATCCTCCATTGATACCTGTGACATCATATAATTTTTCCATGCTTTTTGCTCAGTAACCCTCAAAGCAAAAAACTAAAAGTTGACCTCTGTTTTTAAGTGTGGGAGGGGTAGAGGAGAATGGGGTAGTGGGTCTTTGTATTACTGGCTTGAATTATTGGATCAGTGTCTAAAGAAAAAGTTCTAAGGTTCTAGTTCTATTAGTTCTATAGTTCCAGTTCTGTTATTTCCTCCTTAATTAATTTCTTTTAGAAAGCACGTCTGGGATAGCCCCAATTTTTCCTCCGCTACCAGTCTCCAAGACATCAAGGTGACCCTCTCACTTCAGTAGAAGGATACTGGATGTTGTTCTGAGGAGGTTGCTGTTCAAAGCTCAGCTTCCATTAACTTCATAGGCATGTGTCTATTTAATGGGGTAGGGAGGGCTGCAGTCTCTGCGGAGTCAATGGGCATAGAAAAAAATTGCAAGGTCTGTGGTAGAAACTGGATGAAATTAAACTGGTATCCAGTTTAATGTCTATCAGTGTGGGAAGAGTGTGTGTGTGTCGTCCTAATTGTCCTAAATAAAAAGGGAAGGGTTCAAGTCTGCTTTAAATAAGGAGATGATATATGTGCATGAGTGATTTTTCACTTTTAAAAAAACTTGCTAAAAAAACAAAAACAAAAAACATTTTTTCTTAATTCTTAGGACATTTTTTCTCAATTTTAAGTCTCATTCTTAGAACATTACAGAGGAATCCAACTGTAAGCCATGATCTAAATAAAATTAGGACAATTTATTTAGAGCCAGTGTGGGATAATGACTATGTAAATAGTACGTGAACCAGGAGGTAGGGGGGTTGGATCCCAGCTCTAGTCTCACCTTAGCCAGAAACTCACTGGGTGACCTTGGGCCAGTCACAGTATTCTCTCAGTCGAACCTACCTCACAGGGTTGTCGAGAGAATTAAAAGTTGTGTTATATGTAAAGTGCTCCAAGTGCCATGGCAGTGAGGCGCTATATAAAAATTATTATTTATTATCTCAAGTCAGGTAATGCCATGTGCATATAAACATATCATCCTAATTGATGTTTACTATACTTTGTTGCTATTTAGGATTACAGGGCTATATTTAAATTTTAAAATTAGGGTCATGCAGTCAGAAAATCTTGGGAACTACTAGGCCATTGCACATCATCAGGCTATAAATTGTCAGAGAATCCACACAGAATTATGCTGGAGGACAATGAGCTACCAAAAAATCCACATGAGAGAAGGTTGAATGCTGGCCACATTTTTTGAAAAGCTTGGATTGGAACATCTGCACCCTCCAAAATCTACAAATACCGATCTCTAAAAACCAAACGGTACAAGTTCTACAGTCCTAAACTTCCCCTTATGTGCGCCATTTCTGAAGTGGCCGGGGCAGAGTTTTACTCTTAGTTTGATGCTAGTTCCAATGCCTCTGCATCACCCCCCTGAAACACTTTTTCAAGATAGCTTGGTGTGATTTGGGAATTAGATCTGGAGTCTTCTTTATTCTGAACATGCCTAATGATCCTTCTGTAACTGTGCACCTCTAATCTGGAAAAGAAACATGGCAGCTCAAGTTGTGTGGCTATTGGAGGTGAGGGAGTTGGATTTGACTATATTTTACTGTGGCATGAAGAGTATTTGCAAAATCTTCACCAGTGGAATTTTTCTGGATTGAGGGTAGTTGGGGCAGTGCTGCCTTGGCTCAATTGTTATGTTGTAAGCCGCCCCAAACTGCTTGGAGCAGGAGGGGCGGGGTAAAAATGTTGTGACAAATAAATAAATAAATTGCAGTTCTACATGTTTGTGTTTTTGTTTGTTTATTTGCTTGTAAAGGGCAGTCATCTTCATTTTGTGTATAAGGCTTATCAGTGAAGCCACTGTCGTCATGGAAAATGAAAAACACATCTTGTTTCAATTGTGAAATGGATCCATACCCTTTCATTGTTGAGTCTGTAGGAGATTTAATTGTGAGGGGAATTAAGTTTACTAGTTGACATTAAACAATAGGCAGTTAAGACCTTTGCTGAAAATCACTCTTTAGATATTAATAACTTTGCCACTGATGACCATCCAATTCCTCTCTGTGGGAATGCTGTATATTCCCTGTATATTGCACTTTTAGTGTTGAAAATGTTTTGCAGTCCTTATGTAGTTCACCCAGACAACAAGCCTGTGATGTAAGTAATTATTAGTCCCATTCTATTACAGATGGGGATTGGGGAACTGAGGTTGAGAGAGAAGAGTGGCTTGCCAAGGGTACCCAGTGAGTTCATGTCTAAGAAAGAATTTGAACCCTGGTCTTCCAGGTCCAAGTCCCATCACCTTATCCACTAGGCTATGCTGTCTAACAAGATAATGGTGTAGGGGCAGCTCCATCAACCATAGAATTTTTCATACCCCTCCTCCCTTTTTTCTGATGTGGGCATGGAACTGAAACTGTATTTATGTTGGTGGAACAGCCTTCGTGTCAAAGCCTTCAGTACTCTTTTTAGACAGAGCTCCCAACTTCATTTGAGGTAAGGACTGCAGGTTTTCTAGGTAGGTCTGTCTGTCTTGCATGACTCTTCCCAACTTCTCTGAAGTACGCAAGGATGCTTTACACAGCAGGAGCTGTGGCTGCACTTATGATCCTGCCAAGCTGCCTTGAATATGGGTAGGAAGGAGAGCTTTGTACTTTTCTGCTAATAGAAAATAAATTTTTAATCAAGCTAGGGCAGATCACAAATGACCTGCTGTGAGTGAAAACAAGGCTTATGTTGCAAATGAGCAGTAGATGGAGAGCTCACTTTGATTGTGCTTAACAGTAAGAGATTCCAGAAAGGCTTATAATACAAATTAGTAATATTGCAGCCTAAGTTATGTAGGATGAAATACTCTATGCTGGCATCCTAATTATTCTAATGTCATTACAAGTGTTTGTTCATCAGACTTCTGTAATCTTCATGCATACACAGACTCTGCCTTACTGCCAATTAATCTGCAGAGAGATGAGATAAGAAATGCTGACCCAACAATGATAAAACATGTAGCTTTATCCATGATACAGCACTTTGGATCAATGCGGAAATAACCTGAGTGTGGTGTCAGGATAAAGAATGGTTCCAGCTGCTGGTATTGGACCCCCTGGCTTTCGCTCGCATATCGGATCATGGGACGTTCTCACTGGCCTTGCAGGGTCAATGCAACTGTACATGATGGCATTTCAGTGCAGCCCTATGTCTTTTTAATTGTGCCTGCAGGTCTTCTGGAGTCACATGTCATTCCTGAACAGTAAAGATATTGTACGCTTGTGGCTGTTATAAAAGCCACAAATCAGTGCAGAGCACTGACATCCAAAGACTAAGATTAATCAAGAACTTGGTACTGTTTTCAGCTTTAGTTTTTAGCTTAAAAAATATACATTATGTTGATAGTTGAGTCTAGTGGGAAATTAAGAATGAGTTCTTTTAAAAAAAAACTGGAAGGATACAGTACAAACTGCAGTTTAGGATGCTTTACATCAGTGATGCTGAATTCTCAGGAGCCCAACTTACGTATCCCCGAACACAAGGCCACAGAGCTCTTGACAGTCACCCTAACCAGTGGGCTGTGGGCTGTGGCTAGGGGCTGTGGGAGATACGTAAGTTGCTGCACAACCTCATAGGTTCATGCTTGCTGGAATCCAGACTGCTACTTTGCTTAGACAACAATAGACTATTACTAAGCCCTCTGGGAAGGGTGGCATATAAATCGAAATATATAAATAAATAAGCACAGCAGCAGCTCTGATTCACCAGGAGGTGGAACTAATGGGGAAGCAGTCAATTGGGTATTTCCCCCCCCCTCCCCTGTTTTTACTGACTGGATGCTATGTCTCCCTTAACTGTGGCTAGCTGCTGCTTGAAGCTCCTGTGGCTGGTGTAGAGAGGGTGCTTTTAAATAATATGCTACCACACATGGCCACCCAGGAGCCACTTGTCCAACTGCCCATCTGAAGGTGGTGCAGGGGGATGCGTGCTCCCGCGAGCCACTCAGCACCGTCTCATGGCATACTGCTGAGAAATCCAAAGTGTGCCATGCGGGGCAAGCAAAAAAAAATAATGCATGGCAACAAACTTCCACACATTCGCTGCCTGTGTGAACTGGGAGCAGACAGGTCCTCTACTCATAGGCCCTGTGGGTGGAGAATATGGTCTTTGCAAGTCACAGGAACTGGCCACGGGTGCTGGGGAGCCTGGTTTCCCCAGTACTCATGCTCGGGACATGTCAACTTCAAAGGCCAGCCCAGCATGCTTCCCCTTCTCCCATGGTCCGTGGCAGGGGGAGCTGCCTGTTAGAATCCCTCCCCACACACTCCACCTGAGTGGCTGCTCTGCAGCTGTGCCACTCAGCAGCCACTCACCCTGGGCCCTGCCCTCTCCCCCCTTGCCTTGTTCGTTTAAAAACACCCAGAGTGTGAGCTGTGGCTTTGCTGCATGGTGGTGTGGTGCAGTGCAGAGCAGGATCACTGCCTCCTGGTGACTAACCTCCCCTTCCCCCCACTTTTGTACTCCCCTCCCCCCCCTTAAATTGTTGTCGGGGGCGGGAGGAAGAGGGAGCATGATTGGCTGTGGTAGATGTCATCCATAAACAGCAGAATGAAGGACTGAGCAGCAGCCGCCGAAGGACCTGTTGTGCAGAGGGACAGTGAAGCTTCTACAGCTGGATCCAGCGAGGCATGCAGGACTGGACTCAGTCCTCCTGAATGAAGCATAGGGAGCTGCAAAGCAAGAGAGGTTAAAGCAGAGGGAGAGTCCAGCTGCGGCAACCCAGAGCTGTAGAAGGATGCCTGAGAGATCTTCTAGTTACAAATGTGCTCAACAGGCCCAAGCTTGACCAGAGACAAGGTTGGATCCTCAGCGGTTTGTGGGCCTGGACTCTGGGACAGTCTATGAGTGGGAGGAATAAAGTGGGGAGTATATGTATGTGCCCGGGGAAGAGGTTTGGGTGCTGTAAACTTTATTGTTGTGTTAAAGTTAGTATTCCTTTTATCATCTTTGTATTTCGTATTCCTGAAACTAACTCTTGCCTTCCGACACTAAGAGTTGGGTGTAAAGATAGAGCTTAGGTTGGGAATCCCATCTAGTACTTTGGTTGGAGCAGCCCCACCAGACTATAGGACTACATCTTCAGCAAGGAGATGAAGGGAATAAGTTGAGCCACATACCTCAGGAGCTGCAGTGTGAAAATGGCTGTTTTATGTGGATCCTAACTGTAGGTGTAGACGTACTGGAACAATCTTGCCAAAAGGGTGTGGGAATATCTTAAACTGCTTGTGCACAAACAGCTGATTACAAAGTAATTAACTGAGGTGGCATCTACTGGTCAGTTATTTACTTATCAAAAGAGTGTGCACAAAAGCAGGAGTAATTCATTTCCATTGTAGCTGGTTGGAATGCACTTATCTGCCAGTTGGATGTTTTTATTCTCTCTCTGTGTGTGCGTACTTGTGTCTTCATAGCCAGTCCAGTAGGCTAAAAAAAGCATCCACAAATCTTGAAATAACAGTATTTCTGTACAGGCTTATCTCTCCCAATTTAGGAGGAAGGCTGGAGGTGGCAGTCAGATGCCCATAGCTGCTGCCTCTATTTGTACAAAACTTGCTGGTTTTTACATGACTTTCACCAGTCAAACAATAGCCAGTTGGGTGAGTTTGGTTTCACTTGGGGTTTCAGGATTGTGCAAAACCATTGGGGAGAGGACCTGGCATAATAGAGGTGGAAATTCTAGTATATTTTAAGCTTGCCCCTCAGTTGTGATCAAACTCTTTCTACTTTGTCTAGTTGGTGAGGGAATTAGGCAGTTGCATGGCCCTCTGTTGTACGGTAGGCTGTGAGACCTTACCGGACAATGTACAGCAGCCTCAGGACTTGTTTTGACTTCTATCCAACTGCATTATCCATGAGTAGACTATTCCTCCAGTGGAGCATAGTACTACTTTGGCCACATCCCCTTTCCTGGGCTGTGCTTGCTTCTGAGGGGAGGAGGATAGTAGGCAGATATAATGCTACATCTGACTTCCTGGGCTCTTTCTGATACCAAAGCAACTTCGAGGAGCTGTTATTAACAGGGCTGTGGGACACTTCTCATGGTAAAAAAAATAGCTTCTTTCACACCAGATCATGATCTAAAAATAGATATTTTAAGATTAAACTAATAATTATTAAAACAGAACAATAGCCTTGACACATTTGGAATCTGTATACTTTCCCCTTATTCTACAACAAAGGTTCTCAAATGCTAGTCTTCACTTGCAATAAATTCTAGAATATGTCCATGTTTTGACAGCACTACTTTCACCATAAAAATGATAAATAAAAACTTGAAAAATTAAAACACGTCTGGTCTTTGATGTAATTGGTATTTTTTCGGTTGATGACGTTTTTAAGAAAAGCACCCTGCAATATTTTCACTCATTTACAGGAAGCAAATTAAGCCAGATGTCATGTGGCAGCTGATGCATCAGTAAAACAAACATTTGCTGTATCATTTTAAAGTACTGTTCTTTAAATAAGGGCAATCTTCACAGGGCATATTTTGTGGCATTGAGTAAAAAGAATGTGTGAAATACCATGATAACTGTGGGGAAAAATGCAGCATTCGTTTTCAGACCATAAGTTTTGAGACATTCTAATAGTGTCCCAGAGAAACTTACACTCCACAATGTCTCTTTTAAAAAAAAATTAAACTAGCAAACCCTTAATTTAGTTGTGTTGCATTTGCAGTAAGTTGATTATTGTATCAATGGTGGGTGGTGGAAGCACTGCTATCTCTCAACCCCCTCTAGCCCCCACTACACTCATTCTCTCGTACACACATACCAGCCAGACCTTCACATACAGACCCCAACCACATGCACACGCGTGTGTGTGCGCACACAGCCCACCCCATTTAGACCCCAACCAAACTCTCTCTCTCTCTCTCTCTCTCACTCCTCCATCTCTTACCCTCCCACACCACCACATGGACCCCAACCACACTTTCACATATATACACACACCACCACGTAGACCCCAACCACACTCTTTCACACACCACTCAGATCCCCAATGCACACTCTCTCTCTCTCTCTCTCATAACATACTCCATCCAGCCCCCGGGAGATCTGTATCTCTCCCCCCACATGGGAAGGGGTGGAAGAAACTAGGGGGATGGAGTGAGCAGAGTAAAAGGAACCTGGCTTGCTAGCTCCCTCCTCATTCTGGGATATGTAGGGTTAAGGAACCCTGCTTGATGGCTTGCTCCTTCAATAATCGGTTGCCTGCTCACCCACCCTCATTGGTTCCCTGCTCCCTTCCTTTCACAGAACCCACAAGCCCATCTCAGCTCAGCTCCACAAAGCCCAGCACAAGCGATTCCCCCCTCCCCCAGGTGTACTTGGGCTGGGCTCCACACCACTACAGTTGCTGCCTTCTCTGCCAGCTCCCCTCTGGAAGCTGAGGAGTGGGAATAGGGATAGCACTAGGCTGGCCCTGCTCCCGCACGTGTTCTTTCCTATTGGCTTTGAGGCAGCCAAGGTCACCACCCAAAGGCCAATTGCAGTGGCTGGGTGCCTTCATAGAATCCCAGTCGCTGATTTGGCAGCCCCTTCTCTTCTCTACTGCACAGCTGAGCTAGGGCCACAGGAGCTTCCTGCCCAGCACACAGGCCCAATCAGGGCTCTGAGCCTCTCTCCACCCCCATTCAGCTGCAGGGAGGCAGCAGCACTGCTGGTTGCTACTATTGCCTTCTTGAGAACGCTGGCAGGTTGATGTCCCTCCTTAAAGAGAAACCACCCTTAAAGTGTATAGCACTAACAATGAACCTGGCACTGAACAATCATTAATTTGAGACCGGTCCCTGCCCTGAGAGGTTTACAATATAGATAAGAGGAGACAAGAGAGAGGGGAACTGTAGTGGAGAGACTTTGAGTCCTTACAAGACCAGGGCCACTGTATTGGACAGTACTCCAGCACAGAAGCACTAGAGAACATAGGAATCCTCAGGGTGTAGAGACAAGTGTTTGGCCCTTTAAGGGCAATACTGGCCACGCAACTGAGAATGTGTGGCTAATTGTGTTCAGCCCAGCAAGGTGAGGCAGCCAGCTAGCTGGTCTTCAGCCATAGGGAGCTCTAGGGAGACCAGCAGGTAGAGCTAACAGGAAGCCAGAGGGCTCTGCTTCATGGACTGTAGATTGCCTAGAAGGCCCAGGGGTGGGTAGGTAGGTAAATATTTTTTTGTGTAGCCATTGGCTATTACAATATCCAATACATCCAACAAAACACTACACGTAGCATATAGAATACAAGGGATAATAGAAAATAAAATAAATATATGGCTCCAGCAATAGTCATCCAGAATCTTCCACAACCCCTCCGACACAAATAGCCAAATGAGCTGCTCTTAACTGTATAAAAATTTGGCAAAATCTAGCGACCACTCTAGACAGCGCCGAGTCTGTACCATTAAGGAATTTCCTTACCAAGGCCCCCGAGTCCAGTGGGTCATGGATATGTCTACCCAACAGGGCATGCCTAGGCCCATCAAGGGCTGTACAGTGAATAAAAACATGCCTGCAGGAGTCAGTTTCCTGTAAATCACATAGCTGACAGAATCTCTCAAGTCTAGGGATACCCCTGAAATGCCCCTTTAGCAGGGCAGATGGATAAACATTACATCTGAAACAAGTAAAGGCCCTGCGTTGGTTAAAGTCCTGCTATAGATATAAATAACTATTCCTCAAATCCAGGGAACTATCCAGGGGATAGTCAGGGGCAACCCTTTAGTTAGTCAACAGGGATCTTTCATTTTGGAGCTCCTGATCCAGCAATCTCCTCTTAATGAGGGATAGAGCTTCCTTAAGACCTAGACAACCCAGGGCTTCCCTAGAGAATCCCAAAGACTTGGCTTCCTCCTCCACCAGACTTCCCCAAGAGCTATGGAGTCCAGCCCTCACTGCCAAGGCCAGGAGAGAGTTGCCCTGAGGGGGAAATAAGGCTACCTTTACCCAATACCCCAAAAGTGTTTGGAGGGCCCGGGTTCTGATGGTAAGGCTCGCAGTTTCCTGCCTCAGGATTATCTGGGAGGGGGGTACCCCTTGGGACCCCCAGGATAGATCGCAGAACCTGGTTCTGAACAGGTTCCAAGCTGGCCAAAAAGGATAGGCTCCAGCCTGGGAAAGCGTACAGACATTGGGCAATAACCTTGGCCCTGGCAGCACCAATCTCCCCCCCACCCCCGGGTATGGAAAAACCTAAGGATAATAGCCGAAGAGCTCCTGGATTGTGACACTACCACCATTAGGTGAGGCTTCCAGCTCAGGGTGGAGGAGACAATCACTCCCAAGTACTTAAAGTCGCTTACTTGATCAATGGGGTTATTTACAATACCCCAGCGGTGAGTTTTCTTAGGCCCCCGCCTCCCCATTACCATGGTCTTAGTTTTGGAGAAGTGGATTTTTAATCTTTCCCTATAACAGTATTTCCCAAACCTCTGCATCGCTCTTCTTAAACCCACCAGGGTTTGGGAAATCAGAACCATGTCATCTGCATACAAGAGGGCCGGCACTCTCCTTGAGTCTACTCAGGGGGCATGGGTGTCATGATTCTTCAAAAAGGGAATTACATAATTCAAAAAAAGATTGAATAATACAGGGGCCAGCAGGCGAGAAGGCCCAGGGGAAGGGGACCAAAGAGCAGTTCAGTGGTGTAACAAGGCTGTGGCACACCTGGGCTCAATTATGGGCCCCCCTAAGGGCAAAGAGATGGGGCTTACCCATGAAGGCTCTGCTGCCTCAGCAGCTCCCAGAGGCTTCCCCCCCCCCCCCAAAGAGCAGCAGGAAGCCCTCTAGGAAGGAAATTTAAGAGGGTTTGGGGCCAACACTCCACCCCTGGCCACTCTGAAAACTGTTTGTGCAGAAACTTCTCTCTTGCTAGGGCCCTTTGCAAGTGTCCAGAGCACTGCTAGGAAATGTTCAGAGTGGGTGGGGTGGAGTGCCTGCTTTGTAGTGCTCAAGTTAACTGCAATGGGCTCCTTCAGTCCAGAGCCCAGGCTCACTTGAGCCCCCTTGTTCCATGGTAGGTAGCCCCCACTCAAGCTGGGTGACAGGGAGTATCAGTCAGGAGACCGGCTCAAACAGATGCCCACAAGCTCTTTGAGGGATCCATCAGAGTGTCCAGAGAAAGGGTACCAGCTGGCAAGGAGAAGAAAGAAGGAGCAATATGGGTTGCCTATGTGAATATGTGTGAAGGAATGGAAACATAACACTGTTAAAGCACACTTGGCAGAAAAAGGTGCTATGCATTGACTGTTTGGGGGTCAGGGTTCTGTGGCCATGTCCCAGGGCCAGTCTGGTTTGTTACAGAAACACAGAGGAGACAGGGAACATGAATGGAGTAGAGAAGTTAAAGGAGCATGTGCTTAGCTTAGTTACAGGAGAGAAGGAGACGTGATGTAACAGTAGATGGAGTATCAGTGAGCAATCTCATCTGTGGGAACTTGGTGTGGCCTTCTGTATTGTGGGAAGACATGCATGAATTAAGGCTGACTGCAATCATGTGACTAGGTTCATGTTGTTGCACTAGTGTAAGTATCTGTAATGTAGACAGGAAAGCTGTCTTGCTCGCCTTCATGGGCAACCTGCTCGTATGACCCATCACATCAAAATCCTGGATGCATTGTGTAATCATTCTGAAATTGAGGCTGCTTGCCCACGTTACAGGAGGAAGACGGGGAGGAAACTTGCCTCACGTTAAGTTCCCCACCTCTCTTGTAACCTGGCAAGCAGCCTGTAAATTGGTATCTCACTTCCTCCTCATAGTAAACCTTACCAAAGCAGTTGTGCCCAATAGAGTAGTGCACATGAATACATGCAGAGTCATGTGTGCTAATCCTGATGGTACAAAACTGGCTGATTGGAGCTAAGCAAAGTAACAGGCAGGGAGGCAAATTAGGCAGTGCTTTTTCTTCTGCTGGCATTGGCAGGAGAACAGGAAAGACCAATTTTCGTTTTCAACTGGCTTGAGTTGGAGATGTCAAGATTTCTAAATGCAGGTCAGCAGCTTACAGAGAATGGTAAGTAATTAAGTTTAAACCTGTTCAGGTTGTTTCTGGGTATTTCAGGCACTAAGCTTGTGTTGATGGACATTCAGCAGCAAATTTTCAGTGTTGTATGGAGGTATTTATCTGCATGATTCTGATTAAGGTTAAGCTGGATAGTGCAGCTAAATCCACAGACTGCTGCAGTGTATGCCACTCGATTTTTATAGGAAAGCTTTTGCTTTTCTGGTAAGTATATTTTTTCATTTGTGTGAGTGATGGTGGATGGTAGACAATTCATTAAGCTGATCTACGCTTGGTTTTTGGATGTGTGAGAGAGTTGTGATCAAAGGTAGTTGTATCTGCCCATCATTGTGGTGGTGGGAGGATGATACAGTAATGTGGCAAATTTGCATGTTTAATGTGCAGAAATATTACACTGGGAGTGATTATAATTTGGAAGTAGATTACTAGGAGAAAACTACACAGTAAACCTATCTAAGCAACTTTACTTTTTATTCCAGTGTCGCAAGGTCAACTGATTAATGTAAAATCTATGAACATTTTAGAATTGTGCAGGAGCTTCTGCTACATGTGTCAAAGTTAAATGAACATTGTTACATTGATGTATTTCAAATGGAATCCATCTCAAATATTTCCTGACAGCAGCCTGCTGTTTAACTTTTTTTACACACTCCAATCACTTTATTCTTAGCTCTGTTGGCTCTATTTTATCACAATGTCTTGAAATATACAAATAAACCAATTCTATGAAGCCTTTCTGTTTATTATAAACTGCTTTAATGAGGGTGTTGGGTTAATGTAGTCCTACTACCTGCTCTTGTATTGGCTGGATTACAGCACTTGTTTTCGTTCATTCTTTAGAATTGTACTTTCCCCTCTCCTAATTATGCTGCTGTTGAGATGCTTGCTTGAAGAATTGTCCTAATAACTTGGAGGTCAATGCAGATCTCTATATTACAAGGGAACAGAGTTTCACCCTGTTAAATCGAACACATCACGCTATATGGACCATATTTTCACAGGTGCCTAAAAGATAGGAAGGGCAGCAGACAGTGATGACATAATGATAGATTTTTTAAAATGTTGTCCAATATGCTCCCCTATAAGACTATAAATGAAAGCTTGTCCAAATTCATTGACAGCTGTTCCATTTCTCTTGGCTACCTTCTGTTGTTTGTTTTTGTTTGTTTACTTAGACTGCTATCCTGCCGTGTCTGAAAACCACAGACTATTAAAGGGTAAAAACAGATTAGATAGTAGCCCAGATTGGCTGCCTCTGGATGGTTGGTCACCTGCCCATCTATGATGTGACTTCTGGATGTTCTGCACCCACCACCCACTTGTCTTGCAGGTGACAACACTCGTGTTGACAACACTCATGGTTTTGTCCCAGAGAACGTGGAGCCTGCCGTGTGGGTGAATGCTGGCTGGTACAGGCAAATGTGCACCCATATTGCTGCCTCCTGTCTTTTAGGGTGTGTGCAGCCTCTGCGTGTGTGCAGGTCCACCAGGACCATAGAGTCCCAGGCGGAGTGCCTAGAGCAGTCTGTGGAGTGACCATGTCTTGGTGGTGGAGGGCGGTGGTGGTGGAGGAGCACCTGCCTGTCTGTCTGTGCAGAACCTGTGAGTGGCAGCTGTGCGCGGGTTCTACAGAGTGACCCCAAAGTCCAGTGGGCTAATCTCTCATCAGTTAATGTTCAAAAAACAAGACCTGAGTAGGTTGACTTTTGCCTACCTGGCTATTAGCAATAGGCCAATTTGTCATGATCTAATTTAGCTTTCAAAAGCAAAGGCAAGTGAAGTTAGGTGAGCGCTTGGGTGGGAGACTTACAGGGAGAACATAGCTGCTTACTGTGGCACCAAGTTAGCACTGAACCAATTTCTTAGCACATTGTTGGAAGACACTTTTAAGTAAAAAATATAATTCTGATGATATGTGAAACTGAAGCCTAAACTATTCACTTATTAAAAGCGCAGGACACCTTTATTAGGTGTCCCAACTTGGGTAATTCCACTCTATCTATCTGAACTTTCCCTGGCTCTTCTATCAGGATGCATTTGTTTCACTCTTGCAGAGGATTGCTGTGCTTGTCCAACAATTCTGTTTTTTATTGTAAAGGTGATTTCATTTCAGTGCTGAATGAGATGGTCTTTGACGGTAGTTTGTATATTGCTTTGAGATTCTCTTGGAGTGAAAAGGTCCAGATGCATTAGGCTACCGTTAGAGACATAGTAGTGTTTAGTGTGTAAGACGTGGAGCTGGAATAGAAATCTGGGTTCTGTACATGATGTATAAGTTTTTTCCTTTACCAGACTTTGTCTTGTCTCTTAGGGTAAAAACAGACATGCAGGCAGCACAGTGGCTCCCTGGGGTGGGAAACAGTGGCCACCTCTCCCTGGCTCTGGGAGGGGCACTGAACTAATATGACTGTGGCCAGAGAGCTGTTGCGTGTTCCTCCCCCCCACCCTCCGTAGGGCAAGGAGCTCAACAAACATGTAGCTGGCTCCCCACCCCGCTCCCCACCCTCCATCATGTCAGAAAGCTGTAGCAACCAGCCATCATGCTCAGCTATGGCGGCCCCTGTCCGAGACAGGGATGGAGGTGGTGGTGCTGAACAAACGTGCTAGCTCACGTTGACCTGCGTGGGCAGGTCTTGGCCCAGCTGCATCGGTTGAAATATTCTGAGGACGTAGCCTGGGCCAACCGCCAACCTTCCTTGGGCCAGTCCTGGGCTAACATGGCACAGCGGGCCTATACAGGCCCGTATCAAAATTGGTTTTATCCTTGGATAATAAATTGTTAATTGCAATGAATGTCACCTACTTTTGACACCACTCCTAGAACAATCCTCATTTGTGGGGGCAGAGCCTCTAAGTGCTACTGAAATATGCTAAGTAACATTTTAAAGTGTTTTGTTCTCTTCTGAGAGTTGCTCCACTACCACCTAATGGCTGGTATTGAAGGAAAAGAAGCCTTCTCTGCTGATTCCTTTTTCTGCCTTCTGCTGAGTCCTGACATGGTTGAGTCCAAGGCATTGATTGCCCTCTGCACTTGCCTCCAAGCTTTGCACGGACAATGTGCAGCGACTTATTCCAAGTGTGCTCATCAGATCACAAAATTCAATCACACTTTTTATGAGTTTGAAGAAACACCTCTGACTCATAAAATGTAATGTGTTGACTCATCCCTCCTCTCACGCCCAAACTTATATTCTGTTTTATCCCTGCACCTTGTCACTGGAAGAAGTAGTAGTGGGTACAGAATGCCCCATCGCCTGCCACTGTTGGTGGTGAGGGGCACTGTGTCGTGCTCCCATTTTAAGAAATGGGAGCAAGGAGTTGGGGTTTTTGCCACCCAAACCTGGTTGCAAAAGTAGCTGGAGCTGGGGTAAAAAACAACCACCCAGAGGGTGGGAACCAAGAAGCCAGGCCTGGCTGGGGTTGCTAGGGAAATCTAGCCAGTGGCATGAATGTGGTCTCAGGAGGTGAGACCCAGACCAAGCTTTTATAAGTGAGGGCCCAAGCTCTGGCAACACAGCCAGCGAAGCGAGAAAATTGCAGCAGGAGCCGTAGACCAGAGCCACCCCCTCCTGACTGGAGCAGGTGGCCTTACCTTGTAGACACGGCAGCAGTGAGCAGCAGAGCTGATGGCTCCTGCCAGAGCAGCAGTGAGGGAGGGATCAGTGGGGCCAGTGTGTATATCTGCTTGTCCACCAGATTCATCCCCCATGCAAGAGCCGGCTAAGCATGGAGGGGATTTCTCCCCTGTGGGGTTGTCAGGGATGGGACTTTTCCTTCCCAGGCACCCTCCCCCTACAGCAAAGGATGTTCCAGGGCGGTAAGGGCCTACTGGCGGGGCCTGACTAGGGAGCAGGGGGTGGATGGTACTACCCCCTGGGTTTTTTCTCCTTTTCCATGAGAGCGGCAGGTGTGTGTGTGTGACAGTTTTGGTGTGGCCAGAGGGCCTAAAAGGAGCACACAGCAGACTAGGGATTCACCTCACTTTTTTTTTGTCTTTTTTTTTTGCAATGCCTAAAAAAGCCCAGAAGGGCAAAGACTCGAAGAAGGGGTGGGATAGAGGAAGGCCTGAGTCAACAGCCCCTCCAAACCCAGGACCTTCGCCCGCAGGCCCAGCTGGCCCTTGGAGCCCAATGTCCACTGGGCTCAGGAAGCAGTCCTGCTTTCCATCCGCCAGAGCGGATGTGGGGCTAGAGGCCCTTCCAGTGCGGCTGCAGCAGCCAGGGGCCCTTGTGCCTGGGTCTTCCATCCGTGACTCTTCCATCCCTGGGCCCAGCACTCCAGGTATCCTCCTGAGGTGGGGCAGGAGGAGGGTTCTTCCCCCCTCTTGTTGCAGTGATGGGCCCTGGCACCCCAGAGGCCATGAGTGGAGTCACAGGACCTGCTGGATCCGAAAGTGGAGGGCGTGCTACAGCGACTGGAAGCCCTGGAGAGTGAGATCTGAGCAATGGCACAGGGGACACTGCAGACCCTGCCAGCTCTCCCCAGCCAGCTGAGCCAGCCCAGCCACAGGATGTGGGTGATGTGGGGCAGGGGAAACTCCCCAGGGCAGAGGTGGTAGTGGGGTGCAGAGCCTGCCAGTGCACATGCGCATCAGCCCCACTGGCCTTGTCAATGGGAATAGCCCCACCGCCACCTGCATAGGCCTCCCCCAGGGAGGGGCAGCAAGTACAAGGGGAGGTGTTGCCATTGGGTTCCCTTTGCAAGGACTGAGGCACAGTGTCTCTGGTGGATCAGGGCATGGGTTCCAGGGCAAGGCCATATATAAATCACACCAAACACTGGGAACTGCCAGCCCTTACTTTTCCTGGGGACTCTGGTGGCAGGCCACCCGGCACACACTGTTCAGGTCTGGAACCTTGGGGGTGGGTGGAACCTCAGGGCCTGGAGCCAGGTGCAAGGCAACCCCCACTTTTTGGGGAGGGTACTTCGATGTATCAGCACCTGTTGCAGGCCACCAGGGAGAGAATCTGGAGAGATGAATACATTGCTATATTCATCCTCCTGTTTAGCAACCCTATAGTGGGCCCTAATGAGCATGAAGAGAAAAAAGAGAGAGGAAAATTCCAGTGCCTGAAGGCCGATCAGAATTGGGCTAATTGGACCATGGCCTAGTCCATCTTTCAAGGGGTAATACTTCAGGCGTACCCTGAGTAGGCCTATGATTTGCTACAATATGCAGACATTGTGCAGCATGCTTATGTCTCTAGGTAACTGGGGGGCTGGCTCTGGTACAATGAGGAGTTCAGGCACAGGGTGGCATTCACCCCAGGTCTGAGGTGGACAGGGCCGGCCCTACCATGGGATAGCTCGGAGTGGCCACTCGGAGCCCCATTCCCGGGGGGGAGGGGCGCACACGGGGTCCCTAGTTCCCTGCCTGACAGTGTCTGGGAGCTGGGGACCCTGAGCACGCCCCGCCCGGCCAAGTCCGACTCAACTGGACTCCAACTGGCAGGCAGCGGAGGGGGCCAGCACGAGTGAGGGAGAGACCCTGCCTCTCCCACACTCTGTGACACCCCCGGCATAGTGTAAGCCCGGCTCTGGAGGTGGGCCATTCATCCCCATGACTGTATGAATTATGCCACAAATGCCTTGAGAACAAACAGTGGCCATGTCTTGGCCAGGGGCAGGGTTGCCCTGGCCAGTGATCCATTTTGGAGTGAGGGGTGCAAGGGATTAGGGAGAGGTGGGCCATGCTGGAAGTACAATCGAACAGGTAAATTCTTGCGTTCCTTCTGCAGATTTCACCACTCCTGCTCTCTATGGGCATTTTTAGACACACGTTAAAGTTCCGGATGTTTCAATCTTCTGGATTTACAAGTCCACAAGTAAGTTCTGGATGCATTTTTCTCACACACACTACCCTGAGGCAGTTCCTGGATGCATTCGTCACACAAACACTGCCCTGAGGCAGCCTAAAGTAGCCACAGCTGTAAACGTGACAGGCTGCCATGGAAACCAAGTGACCACAGTTGCCTGGAGCAAAGCAGTTTACCAGGAGAACCTTTTACACACAAAAGTTCTGGAAGAAGTTCTACACAGAAGTTCAAAGATCCAGATATTTAAAAACTGGATGAGTGATTTAGACACACAGAAAGTTCTGGATGTTACAGCAAACATCCAGGAGAAATGTGTGTCTAAAAACACCCAATGTTGCAACTGCCTCCCTGCCTCCAGTTGTTCTAAATCAAAGCAATTTGGAGGAAAG
Source organism: Sphenodon punctatus (assembly GCA_003113815.1). Taxonomy (NCBI): domain Eukaryota; kingdom Metazoa; phylum Chordata; class Lepidosauria; order Sphenodontia; family Sphenodontidae; genus Sphenodon; species Sphenodon punctatus. The sequence goes on from QEPC01009267.1 coordinate 2,162,341, forward strand.
GGCAATCACAACCCTTCTGGGCAAGGGAAAGGCTCCCCCAAGGAAGTGCTGAACCAAGTGTGGGAAAGGCTCCAACCCTGGTACAGGCAGATTGCTTGGAGTTAGCCCTGAGAGCTCACCCAGACAAGGAGGAGGTGACTTACTTGGTATGGGGCCTTAGGAAAGGGTTTAGGATCCTTGCTTAATTGGTGCAACAGCATAAGCCTGCCCCTAATTCGAAATTGGTTTTAGGGATGGAACATGTAGTGTGAACTAAACTCAACAATGAGGTCAAGGAAGGGAGGGTTGCAGGGCCTTACTGTGTCCCCGCCCTTCCCCCCCCCCTTTCTTGGTCTGCATGTGTCACCACTGGAGGTGATGCCAAAGAAGGCCTCAGGAGAGTTTTGTTTGATGCACCACCTGTCCTACCTGTGGTGCACCTCAGTCAACGATGAGCTCACCTCAGTGAATTATCATCATCATCATTTAATTTGTATCCCGCACTCTCCCATTACAAATGGCTCGAGGCGGCTTACGACATAAACATAATAAACACAGCACATCAATTTCTACAAAAATCATTACAACCCCCTAAATAACAGCCACCAATATAATTTATACAATATAATACTAGCCCTCCCCCAATGCAATAATTACAACAAATGCATCATCCATCGATCCATCAGTCCTCTCATATCTACTCACAGGTAACATAAGAAGTCCTGCCTTGACTACTTCCTCACCTCCACCCTGCTGCCACCAGGGGGGTCCCTCCTTCTGCCCTCCTGCTCTCACCAGGAGGGAGAGTCTTCTCACATGCAATATAAACACATCCCTCCCCCTCCCACCAAATACTGACTACTCCGGACCCGTCTGCCAGCCCCAGCTGAAGGGCACTGCCAAAGGGCAAGCCCCTTTGGCACAGGCCCCCAGCACGGCTGCCGGCACCGCCATTGGCCGCTCCCGGTGGGAGTGACCCGAAAGCCAGTCTCCCCGAGCCCACTCACTTTGGGGACCCAGGAATCACCATGTGCAAGGTCAGAAGGGGTTAGCAGGATTAATGCCAGGGGTGTGCAGGCTGGGTGTCCATGTCATTAAACACTGTTGTTATTATTTTATTCAATAGCTCCTCCGCCAGTCCAGAAACATCCTGTTGAAGTACATTTTCTAGGACCCAGTAAAGGTCTGTTTTTTTTCTTCTGCAGTCGAAATGACCAAACTCTGGGGCTTTATTGGCAAAGTGTGATATAAAGTCTGCCTTCCGTCTACTCCCGATCCACCTAAACAGCTCCGTGCTCTTGGACTTTTAATTTCATGGGGCATATTAAAAGGTCATACCCGTGGGCTACTCAATTTTGTCTTAGCCTTTGAAAGATTCAGCTCCCTGATAGCCTGGGTGATTCAACAGTGGGCTGGGTTACAGCAAGTTACAGAACACTTAGATGAATTCTTCTTCATAGGAAGAAGAATTCCATTTGTTTATTGTGTTCAACTGACACCTAATATATTCTCACATTGACACACAGGGATTTATGTGCATGACTACCTCTCCTATTGAAATGAGAATAGAGCCATTAAAAATCTTTCCATTAGTAGTAAAGCTTCATGCTGCACAGGCTCTTAAATTAATATTGCATGATATTTACAAGTAGTCTCTGATGTTTGTTGGGAAATTCATTCTCTATTGAAAGGTTTTTTTTTGCACTTCCTATGGAGGAATAGTGCTGATATAAGAAGCACCCTAGATTTAAATGACATTTCTAACTAGGGGGTGCCCCCTACCTTTTAGTAGAATAACTCTTATAACAAAATTTTACATTAGGCCAAAACTAACATACAAGTTGGTCTGGAAAACCCCCAACACATTTTAATCATTTTATTTAGGTGGGAAAATATTTCTGCCTAAAGGTTTGCAAACCTTAAATTTCAGAAAGAGATTTAAAACAGCCTGGCAAGCCTGGGTAAACTTTTTGAGACAAATAAAATTTCACCCTTATTTCTATGCAAAAGGCACTCTCTGTGGTGTAACCCCTTACTCAAAATTGGACACAAACCAGTGACATGGGAAGAGTGCGCTGCTAGGGGGTTGATATATTTATGTCCATTAATTGAAAATGATATATTAAAATTCTTTCAAGTGCTGAGAGCAGGAGTTCCGTCTACTAAAAAACTGCTTCCTGGCAGTTTTTACAGCTTAAACATCTACTGGTAGGTGTGTTTGGTCCAGATGCCTTTTGAGGCTTCTGAGATACTGGGGATATTAAGACTATGGAGAGGACAGACTACATTTCCTAGACCTGCCATAATACTTTACTATTATCTCATGCAGAAATCCCAACTAGATCTGGACCTGACATCTTCGCATTAGCTGTTTGTGAGCTTCTAAAAACTTAACTTTCTTCCTGAACGTAGAGTACATTAGAAGTAATGGTTTAAATTCTAAATATACCGTATTTGTTTGCAACTCGATCTTTTATTGTTCAGTAGTCTGCTTACAGAATATTGAAGTGTGGGAGTTGTCCAGAAGAAAGCAAAGATGAATAAATAAAATGACAAAAGAGCACCTCTGTCTTTTTAAAATGGCTTTTTTCAACTGACTTGCTTCCTAATTGTGGCTGAATTTTACACTCTTTATTGTTTTCCTTTTTGCTACAATAACAGCATACATGCCCTCTGGCTTGCATAGGAACAACTGCTCCAAAGCAAACCCAAAAAGAAAAAATTGAAATCATCAACCTAATCAAAGTTTTATAGACTAAAGCAACACTGGCAGCACATCTTATTTTAATGGACATTAAAGTTTCACCATCTGTTGTGCCCATAATTACGAATGCAAAAGGAACATGCTTCACAGCTACATCAGTAAAAAGAGATTATTAATGCACTTATATGTTTCTTCTACACTGAAACTTCTGCAGTGTTCTCGTACTGCCTACGCAATTTAGAAAGCAAGCTGCTCATGCCTGAAACTGAAGTTATTTCTCTGATGTATATTTTCAGTGGCAAGCAGCATTTAAGTGGAAGAGTAATTCATTGTAATATTATTTCAACAGAATATAAATGCAGAGTTGAACTTTGATTTTAGCAATGCTGGTTCACATAAATCTCAGAAAGAAACCTTTATTTTTGATTTTGATTTGATCTTATGGGTTTGTCTCATTTAGATTGACCAGGATAATGGTAGCTTGTAGCAGTTTAAGAACAATTCATACTTTTAGAACAGTACTTTTTTTTGGAACATGTTGACCTGTTCTTTATGTATATTTTCTAGATCCCTGAGAAATACAACTTAAATAGCTGCATTTAATTTAGAGTTGACATTTAATCAAATTTTTCCATATTAATTTGTAGCTTAGAATTTTAGGTACACCATTGAATTCCCTAGGACCTATATTATAATACAAATACTATATATTTTTGATTATAAGCGATATTGCAGCCATCCTTAAATGGTGATCACAATCAGTATTTGAATAGTAGTTTAATAATGACCCCAGATACTGCATCACTGCTAGTACATGCTGCCTTGCACTGAACTTTATTATTATTATTATTATTTATTAGAAGCATTTATATAGCGCCAGCGATGTGCCTGACACTTTACAGAGAATAAGGTAGAAATGGTCCCTGCCTGAGAGCTTACAATCTAAAAGACAGGGAAGAGGGAACAGAGGGAGAGACAAGGGACGCAACAATCATGAGGATGTGAGAACTCAGGTACACGTTCTTGGGTTGGTTACAGTGCAATGGGAGTTTGCAGATAACAAGTGGGGGATAATCCTGGGTGGGGATGATTAGCAGAAGTTAGGAAGGGCGGAGCAGAAGAGGTGGGTTTTGAGGAGGGACTTGAAGGTACAAAGGGAGGGGGCAAGATGGATGTGGGCAGTGAGGGAGAAGGAACGAAGGTGGTTGGGGGAGCAAGGGAGGCATGGGAGGGTGAGGGAGGGGATGGAGGAGCAGTGGCGTGCTCGAACGGGTTCAGAGGGAGATTAGGGCCAAGAGGTAGAGGGGAGCAAGGTTGTGAAGGGCTTTGTAGGTGAAGACGAGGAGCTTGTGCAGAATACACTCAGGAAGGGGGAGCCTGTGGGGAGAGAGACAGTTGAGTGTTGTCAGCGTATGGGTGGTATTGGAAACCATGGGAGGCAATGAGTTTCCCTAGGGAATGGGTGTAGATAGAGAAGAGGAGAGGGCCAAGGACAGAGCCTTGGGGAACCCTGATTGAGAGGGGTAGGAAGGAGGAGGGGGAAGAGTTAGGAAGAGATACATTGAAGAAGCGGTCAGAAAGGTAGAAGGAGAAAGAAAGATGAATACAGGGAGCTTTATTAGCGGAGGAGCGACAGTTCCAGAAGGAGCAGGAGAATGGGAGATGATCGGGGGGAGACAGGGAATGGGGATAAGATTAGGGGAAGGGGGGTGATAGGATCGGCGTGAGACGGGCCATGGGGCAGAGGGACGGGGCACGACATCGTGGGGAGGGGAGGAGGAGGAAGAGGTGTGGGGACGGAGGAGAGAGAAGATCGGTTTGGTGGGAGGCAGGAGAAGAGGGGACAGAAGTAGGGGGAGAAACAGGTGAGAGGGAAGGGGGAGAGGGGGTGGGAGAGAAGGACAGGCATCTTGGTGGGTTGGTTACAGCTTAGTCCTCCTCCACAGCACAGTGGCGGCATGTCCTCTCCACTAGGGATGTTGTCTTGCGAACGACAGGGGGTAGGACACTGCCGCTGCAGTCCTGCTAATGGGCCCGCCAATGGGTGACACCCTGTGGATGTCGCCCAAGGGCTGGTGCCCAAAGGGCCCCGGCCTCTGGATAACTACCATGCTCTTGGCGCGGTACACATCACAATTTTTATTAAAAGAAATACGGTATCATTAGTAAGTCCTGGAAACAGTTTCTTTCCTTCTTAAATTGTTTAGTCTGGGTTGGCTCTTTTTCTCTCTTAATCTACTGATTCTAGCATCATTTATTGCAGGGCCTCCAAAGTGATGGTGTGGTTTGACGCATCCTGTAAGTGTACTATATGAAAGTGAGATTGTGAAAATAGTTTGTTGGGTACAAAAAGTTAAGCCGGTGTCTAAATTGTTTCATGACCGTCTTGTTACTCAAACGGTAAGTTTAATCTTGAAAGGTGGTTTTAATGCTTTCCCAGATATTGCTATTGGGGTTGATCCTAAACTGCATGTAGTGTGCACGATCTGAGTAAACTGTGTGCAGCTTGTGCACGCATACATGCATTTAAGATCGACACTATAGTCTGGCAACACAATATAAACCTTTTTTCAGAGTGCCTTAAATTAGTCAATCTCATCAGCCACCATGTTGTTTAAAGAAATCTTGCCAAGATGTTTAGGATGGAAAGTGTTTCCTACCACATAATTAGGTTACACATTCTTATAGTTTTAATAAGGGCACTGTTGACTCCACTGCTTACCATGTGGAGAGCGGCTTGAAATATATTTTAACTTGTTTGCTCTGGTTTAGATGGAGAGCCCAGCTCAATAAACACTGGTTTGGGGGTTTGTTTGTTTTTAATTGTAACCATAGATAGAACTGGCATGAGGTGCATAAGGAAAGAGTTGGAATATGGTCTGTAACTGCTTGACTGGTCCAGGATCCCCAAGTCTTGAGTCCTTAGTCCCCACAAGTCTGTTGCGGATCCTTCCTGGCTCTCCTGACGTTCACTGGTGCTCCCGGAATGCTGTTCTATAGCTCTAGCTGTCCTCAATGGTTCCTCTCTAGAACACTCTTCCTCTGTCAAAGTTCTTGGGCTCCACTTAGCTCAGCTACTTATTTGATTGGGGTGACCTACCGTCACCCACTGGTCTAAGCCATTCTTTGGTCCGCACTGGCCTTTTGCAGCAACTCCGCTGCCTCTCCTGCTCTGGGTGGCGTGAGCAATGGGCCCCACCACCTCCTGCTAGCCCTGGTGTTCCCGGCCCGGCAGGTACCACTTTCCCTGCTTGCATGTTGGGCACTCAATCTGAAGTGTGGCTCGCTTGCTCCACACAGACAGCCTGTTTCCCATGAGCCCTCAGCTCGTACTATCCTCCTTACTTGCTTGGCAGGGCTTCCTTTACTGGAGGCATGAGTCATTGGGCTTCCAGCGAGCCCTGATTGAAGTGGCGCTGCAGCCACTTTCAGACACTATTGCAGCACCAGGCACTACTTTGTTGCAACAGCAGCAAGAGCAAGCTGCCCTGCTTGCAATCGCTCTGTTACATGGTATTAGTCTCAGAGGCTACCTTCTCCTGTAACCAACCTGTAGCAGAGGCAACTATCTACTGTTTCACAGTAGAAATGCCAGGCTCTGTGCAAACAAGGCCTTCCCTGAGTTTCTTCCAGGAGCCATGGGAGTATACCTAACTTGCAAAAATAATAAGAGTTTGTATCAGTTGTATCTTTTAACGCAGAGATGCAGGGAGGGTGAATTCAAAGCCTACAGGTCGACTTCATATATGGGATAAATAGGTGAATTTCCATGGATATCAGTGGGTTTTTTATTGAATTGGAATTTTGCACTTTAAGATATAGCTACTGTGGAGGTTTGAGGGATTTTAAAGCCCCAGAGTAGTTTGAGCTTTGGGTGCTGTCTTATCTATGCAACCGGATCTTGAGCAATACATTTCTTCCTAGCTTGGTGGCTTTTTGTGTTGGTATTTTCAGATTCAAAAATCTACAAATTTGTGAAGATCTGACAACAGAACAGAATGAAGCTAATGTGTTCTGATTGAAATATATCTCTGATGAATATATGCATGGCTAGATACCTCTTACAATGCTACATGTTGAGACTGTTGTCTGGATTCATAGACACTCTGCTGGTTGGCACTTTATATATCTAAGACATTTGACTTGGACATGTACCATAGTAAAGAAAATGAAAACTTTTCACGCTTGGCCACCTCTCTTTCAAAAGTGGGTGTGGGGGCAAAGAAAGAATGCCACTGTAACAACCTGTTCAATGCTCTGCCACTATGTTCATTGTTCAGTAAAAATCCTGGATATTCATCTCTTTTCATTCTCAATTCTTTAATGAGTGTGCTGTGCTTATTGTGGGGCTATACCTCAGCCTTTTAAAAATATTTGCTTTCCCTGGAAAGGGGGAAGCATGTTGTGGCAAGGAAAGGAAAGGAAAGGAAAGTAGAGAGAAAAGGTGACAGCACTAGAAAGCAGACCGTTAAAACCAGCATACCTTCTGAGACAAATAGATCTGAGAAACGCAGAAAATCACACCAACAGAAGGTGCTGAATAAACACAATTCTAAAAATTATGAGAAGATCAGAGAAAAGTGATTGGCTTTAAATAGCTTGCTGGAGAAACTGACAAGTGACCAAGAAAAAAAAAAAGGAACAGTTCAGTGCATGGACTTTTTAGGAAGCGCAGTCTGAGCTTTTTTTTATGATAGAAAATGTATATCCTTGACATAAATTGTAAATGCATCTCCTACAGTTAGGGACTGTTGTTTATGGACTGTCTATAGTCAACAGCCCCTCCCCCCTTGTTTCCATTTTAATCTCTCCCATCCTCCTTGCTACACTTTAGTATGAACCCCGCCCCTCTAAAAAGTATGCATCTCAAAATCACATCATTTTCCCTACATTTTTAATACCAGTGAACCGCCCATTTATTATATTGAAAGGAATAACTTTTTTGGTTTTTAAGCCTAGAAATGTAATTGAAATTGAGTAACAAGAAATTATAGAGATGTCACATTATGACCAATACCTTGTCTCTCCCTTTTAAAATTGTCATAATGTTGCTATCTCCACCTCTTTCCTCCACCCTTCCCCCGCACCCCTATTTCTTGCATGATATACATTAAGGAGAGTCCCTTATGTATGCATCTTAATTTTTAAAATACAAATGAAAATAAACAAACCCTACTGCATTGAAAGCAGATAGCTGACTCTATAGACAATATGAGAAGACAGTGGGTGTAGCCACATGAGACACCTTGGACAGGCTACCACGCCTTGGGCAGCCTTAACCCACTCTAGGTAGCCGTACCACGTGATGCAGTGCATTGTGTTTATTATTCATTTATTTATTAAAATGTATATACCGCCCCCTCCTGCTATAAGCATCTCGCAGTGGCTAACAACATTTTAAAACACGTAACTAAAATACAATTAAAACAACATAAAATCCCCAGATTAAAATAACCCATACCCAAACGCTCCCTAACCCAACCCAACCCACCCAGCCCATCTCCCTCAGTAAAGGCCCAGTGGAACAGCCAGGTCTTATACTGTCTACAGAAAGAGGGGAAGTCGGTGGTGAAGCAGACCTCCAACGGGAGGGAGTTCCACTGCTGCAGCGCAGCCACAGAAAACGCCTTCATGGTCAACACCTGGGAAACCCAGGACCTCAGGGGCCAATCCAGGACCTGGAGGGTGAGGCAGTCCTGCAGATAGGCAGGGCACAAGCCGTTTAGGGCTTTAGAGGTCAACACCAGCACCTTGAATTGGGCCCGGAAGACTATCAGCAGCCAGTGCAGGGAGCGAAGCACCGGTGTCATGTGCTCGCATCGGCCTGTCCCCTTCAGTATTCTGCACCAGCTTCAGTCTCCGAACCAGCACCAAGGGTAGTCCCACGTAGAGTGCGTTGCAGTAATCCAGTCTTGAGGTAATAAAAGCATAGATGATTGTGACCAGATCAGAGTTCAAGACATACAGCCTACGCCGACGTACCAGATGTAACTGGTGGAATGACCCCTTCACCACAGCCGCCACCTGGACATCCAGGCAGAGCTGTGGATCTAGGCGCACCCCCAGACTATGGACCTGAGATACCAGAGGAGGACAGACCCCATCAATGATGGAGGCCATCACTCCCCCGGCTTTCCCCACAACTATCACCTCCATCTTGTCAGGATTTAACTTCAGGCGGCTCGCCCTCATCCAATCCCCCACATCTGACAGACACCAGTAAACACTGAGGCCGCTTTTAGACGATTGCGGTGGCGCCCACGCTTGTTTTTCAAAACTACCGGGAGGCGGGTTTACACGTGACACCGCCGCCAATTATGCGCATGTGTGGGCGATGCGTGTCCATTTCCAGCTCGCAACCGGAAATGGATGCGCGGTGCCCACACATGTGCATAATCAGCGGCAGTGTCACATGTAAACCCGCCTCCCGGTAGTTTTGAAAAACAAGCGCGGGCACCGCCACGATCGTCTAAAAGCGGCCTGAGACTGCTGGACCTGGGTCAGATGAAAATGAGAGACATAGCTGGGTGTCATCAGCATATTGATGACACCTTACACCAAATTCCATGACAACCTCCCCCAAAGGCTGCATATACACATTGAACAAGAGAGGGGATAAGGTGGAACCCTGCGGGACCCCACACGTGAGGCCCTGGGGAGATGAGAAATCACCCAGCACCACACGTTGTGTTCTCCCAGCCAGGAAAGAGCAGAACCATTCAAGAACAGTCCCACTAATACTTGCCCGGTCCCACAGCCAAGTTACCAGCAGCTCATGTTCAACGGTATCAAATGCAGCAAAGAGATCTAACAGAATCAACATGGTCAAACGACCCTGATCCAACTCACGGGAGAGGTCATCGACCAAGACCACAAGCCTAGTCTCCATGCCATAACCCGGATTAAATCTCTCAGACTCCGACCTTGCCACTGTCATCCATGCCTTCATCACCTCGAGGCTGGATTACTGCAACGCGCTCTACATGGGGCTGCCCGAGAAGCTGGTCCGGAGGCTGCAGCTGGTGCAGAATGCAGCGGCCCGTCTCCTTACGGGGGCGGGTCGCAGGGAGCACATGACACCAGTGCTCCGTGCTCTGCACTGGCTGCCTATAAAGTACCGGACCCGGTTCAAGGTGCTGGTTTTAACCTTTAAAGCCCTTCACGGCCTGGGCCCTGCTTATCTGCGGGACCGCCTCACTCCCCATGTGCCCGTGCGACCCTTTAGATCGTCCGTGGGCGCCTTTTGGGAGGTTCCCCAGGCGAGGCGCGTGGCCACCGATGTTAGATCTTTTTCGGTGGTCGCCCCTGTGCTGTGGAATTCGCTCCCAGAGGAGGCTCGGCTGGCTCGCACTCTCCTGCTGTTTCGGCGTGTATGTAAGACCTGACTGTTCAGTCAGGCTTTTGGCGAGGGGTGGGGTGGGGGGTGGGGTTTCCCCCCCACATATTGTAATTTTAAATTGTTTTACATTTTAAAATATTTGTATTGAATGTTGTTCGCCGCCGCGGGCTGCCCTGAGGGCAGGAGGGTCGGGATATAAATGTTAAATAAATAAATAAATAAAATCCAGACTGCGAGGGATCAAGAAAATTGATCTGGTCCAGATGCCCCTGAAGCTGTCGAGCCGCCACCCTTATTTTATATATTTTTCACTGAGACTTTTGTTTGTCTTTGGAAGCCAAATTAAGGAATTTGAATGTTGATTTAGTTGTGGCTCATCCACTATTTAGATAGCATGTTTAGACTAGGCAGCCTTTTGATAGAAACCGTTCAATTACTAGCTGTGTAGATAAAGAAGCCAAGTTAGGTACTTGTCCGTTACTATGATTGGAAAGCTAAATGCTTGTCCAGTATTCCATATTTCCTAGAACAAGGAAATGCCTACATTCTCTGTAAGCCATGTGTTTGGTCTCCCGTAAAGGAATAATACTGCTTGCTATTGTATTTGTTTGAGGGAGAATGGTGAGGAAATCCGTAATTTTGCTGTGAATTGTGTGTCCCATGGCATTGTATACATATAAAATACCCAATCGTTGTATTTTTTTTCTGAATTTAGGACACCCCCCCCCCCCCAAAAAAAGCCCTCCCTATTTTTTGAACCCTCAACTTTTTATCACAAGTCAAGAGGAAAATAAATGCCTGTGGCTGAGAATTTTTCATGAGTTGTGAAATCCATTCTCAAGCAGACCTACCTATTCTGATTTAGCTGTAACCTTACTAATTCTGATGTTAGTGTTGGGAATTCTGGCACCTATCCTAGGATGCAGGAAAACTGAGATTCTGTCTGAAATATATCATCAGTGAAACTGGTCAAATGAGAGACCAGATTGGGTGAAAACATAAGTGATGGCAAAGTGCCACTGTCACAAACTGCTCCAGACTGGGAAGCCACTGGCAACTTGGTCAGGATCAGGTCCAGCTGCGGAACAAATGTTCATGAGTCCGGGGGTGGGTGGGGGGGGGGGGAAGCAGCCCTGGCCACAGTCATCCATGCTTTTATTACCTCGAGACTGGATTACTGCAACATGCTCTACATGGGGCTACCCTTGGTGCTGGTTTGGAAGTTGCAGCTGGTGCAGAATGCGGCGGCCCATCTCTTGACTGGGATGGGTCAATGCGAGCATATTACACCAGTGCTTCGCTCTCTGCACTGGCTGCCGATAGGTTTCTGGGCTCAATTCGAGGTGTTGGTGCTGACCTTTAAAATCCTAAATGGCTTGGGCTCCACCTACCTGTAGGACCGCCTCACTCTCCGGGTCCTGGATCGACCCCTGCGGTCGGCTGAGGGCGCTCTCCTCGGAATTCCCTGAGTTTCCTGGGTGTCTACTATGAGGAGGGCGTTTTCCGTGGCTGTGCCGCGGCTGTGGAACTCCCTCCCGTTGGAGATCCGCTTGGCTGCCGGCCTCCCCTCTTTTTGCAGAAATTTGCAAAATAAATAAAAATGTGAGACCTGGCTATTCTCCCTTGGGCAAGGCTGGGTGGGTTGGGTTAGGGTAGGGGGGATGGGGTTTTATTGTTTTTAATTGTAATCATTATTGTTTATTTTAATGTTTCAAATGTTTTAAAGATGTTGTGAGCTGCCCTGAGATGCCTGAGGCGGGAGGGTGTGGCATATAAATTTTACTATAAATAAATAAATAAATGCTGCACCCAGCAGCCTGCCCCTCTATGATGGGCAGCCATGGCAGCCAGTGACTGCCAGTCATAGTTACTACTATGGACTGAGCCAGGAACAGTGGGAGTGATAACCTGCTTTGGCTTGGGTGGGCGGGCCATTTCCCTAGCATGTTGGTGGCCAGTCTGGGCTGTGATCTGGGTTATCCCCAGCAAATGTGACAGTGGCCCATGAATCCAAACAGGCCTAAGTGGGCCACCGTCACATTCGTTAACACCCATTGTTAGGCAAAAGAACAACAGATTCTTAGGTTGATTATGTATTTAAGGTGGTTGTGACTGCATAGATTTGGGGGTTTTCTGTGTTGGTAATTAAGAAAAAGAAGATAGCGGCAAAAGACTTGAATATGGCTGGTACATCCAAGAATGTTGTATAGTACTTACGTTCTCCAGTTGGCTAGCCCAAAGATCACCCTCTTTAGTTCAAGCAAAAATAATTGATGGATAAAACACCTGTAAAAGGAAATGTGGGTATTAGAAGGCCATTTAGGGTTAATACTGTAACATCCTTGTAGTTGGTGTCTGTGGTAAGAAATGATTGGTAGGAGAGACTCTAACATGTTTTTCATTTTCATTCTAGGTGCCACGATGGTTTGCATCTGATTTTTAAATGTTTTTAAACGTCCTATGATTTTGCATGAGATCTGAGCGCAAGATAACTGAGCACAAATAACTGTGAGCACAAATTTGTTGCCATAATAATAGTGTTTGGAAATGCTAACTTTACAAAAAAATGATATCTCTGCATTGCTTTCTTGAGGATTACATCACCTTGTTAGCTAGATATATCAACCTTATTTGCATCTATAATTTAGCAGGTATCCACATATAGGCACTAAGCTAGAGGATCCCACCTGAGGTTGGCTAATACTGAAGTTTATTTTGTATCCTGTTTTTATAGTGAATTTTGTTGTTTGTGTTTATAGTTGTAGTTCCCAGACTCTTCGTCTTTGACCTAATTTTGCAATTTAAATGTAATCCTGTGACCCCAGACAGCAGCAGACATGTGTAGAATATGGCTGTTTTTGAATGAACATGGCTGGGGAGGTGGTCTTTGTGCGCTGAGTGGAATGGCTGCAGACTGCCCACCTAGGTGGGGTAGTAGAGAGGAATTCAAATGGGCCAGGAATGCATGACCACCCCTACCAATGCACATTTTAGCCTTCCCCCGCACGGAGCAGTCCGGATTTTTCCCTGATACTCGTGAGTGATCATGGGTGGGTGCTGCGTGGGCCACAGGAGCAGCCTCCCCCCCCCCGCCCCGGCCTGCTGCTGCCTTTAGATGGGCATTTGAATGTGTGTGATGGGTGGGACTGCGTGGTTGCGTCTCATTTAAAAACAGCCTATGGGTAATTTCAGACGTTATGAGATCAGAATGAACCATAGACAATCCCACGGCATGGCCAAAGAGCCCCGAACATCTGATCAGCGGCATCCAGATGTTCACCACAGTCAATCACTCATAGGGGCCAAAGCCAACCACAGTTCTGGAGGTCGGGATGGAACCATCCCCGGAATCGTGGTCAAAGCGATTCCCATCAGGAAACCGCCAAACGTAACGACTGAACAGCAGCCACCAGGCGGGATCAAACAAAATGATCCCCAGCCATGGCGAAAGCACGCAGCATTGCTGCCAGGCAACGAGCAACACACAGACCGGGGAGGGAGATTTAAAGGGAACACAACAGCAGGGGAATAGGCAGGATGGAGCAAGGCCGAAGGGCGAGGAGAGCTCCCAGAGCTCCATTGTGCCCGAAAGGTGGTCGACGGGACGGCCCAGGAAGCAGCAGGGTTGGGGGGGTCGAGCGGTAGAGCGGTCCAGGGAACCGCACAGGTGTACACAAACAATAAACACACAGGTGTACACAAACAAACGCTTTATTGAGTGCTCAATGGTATCGGGCCGGGGCCGGGGGATTGCCTCAGGCGAGGCAGGGTGACAGGTAGGGCCTGCAGAGGGGAGGCCCTCGCAAGGCCGTGGGCGAGCAGAGGTGCTAGGAAGGCTGGTGTTGTCAGCCGCCTGTGCAGATGGGGCGGGGTCCCCGGGGCCGGAGGTGTCTCGTGGCAGCTCCGGAGCGGGGGCGGGCGGGGGAGGACTGGGGCTGGTCCAGCACATGCAGGCCTCACCATCACTGGGTATACACCTTGCCAGGGCAACGCGGATCCGCTTGGCATACCTGCGGGTTCTCAGCATTCACGTAGAGCGGCATGGGTCCTGGTGGCTGCTGGGGCATGGGGAATACCAGTGCGGCCCCGTTGGTCTCACAGATGTTGTGCAGGGCACTGCAGGCACCGATCACGAGGGCTGAGGTCTCCACAGCAAAGTCCATCCGACCAACAAGGCACCTCCAGCACTGCTTGAGGGAACCGAAGGCCCTCTTGACCACGGTCCTCGAAGGGCATAGCCAGGTGTTGAACAGCGCCTCCACAGGGTTCCTGGGGGCTGGGTATGCCTTCATGAGCCAGCGGAGAAGGGGATAGGCCGGGTCCCCCAGGATGCAGAGGGGCATCAGCACCCCCTCGATCCTGGACATCCTCATGTCGGCAGACTCCCCCCGGTACATCCGGGCATAGTGAGGTGAGATGACAAGGATCCGGGCATCGTGGCTGCAGCTGGAGTGGCCAGTGAACCGGCCCCGGTGGTCTACAACTGCCTGGAGCTGCAAGGAATGGTACCCGTGCCTGTTGACATACTCGGCAGCATCCCTGTTGGGGGGCCGGAGGATTTCGATGTGGGTACCATCCACAGTGCCCAGACAGTTGGGGAACCCGCCAGCCACGAAGCCAGCCACTATGGCCTCCTGGTCCACTAGCTGGATCACTCGGTCGAGTAGCACGCCCTTCACAGCCTCGCAGAAGTCCTGGAGGATGCCCGTACAGTGCTCAGTCCCACACCAAAGTGCTGCACCACGAAGCGGCAGGTATCTGGTGTTGCCAGTACCCAGACAGCTATGGCCATGTGCTGGACCACAGGTATGGGGATGCGCAGCCACTCTAGCCAGGGCAGCAACAGCTCTGCGAGCCGCAGGAGGGTCCTCCTGTCCAGGCGGAAGTGTGCCCTCCACACTGAATCATCAAACAATGCCAGGGCCACAGCCCACCATTCCTATGCCCGGTCAGTGACCCACAGCCGCCTTTGAGTGGGCATGGCGAGCATGACAGCGCGTCCCATGGCAGCCCGGCGCCAGTGGTGTCACCTGGTTGTCTCCTGAAGAGCAGCTGCCTGCCCTTGGGCAAGGCGCAGGGCCCATTGGGATGCCCGCTGGGCCCTGAGCCTGGCCAGGGAGCACTAGCACCCGTGGTGGGTGCGCCGGACGACCACAGCGCTCCTGGCTTGGCACCCCTGGATGCGGGTGGCCAGGTGGAGCAGGTCAGTGGAGAGCCGCAGGTGATCGGTGTGCACCCGGTACCACTCCGACGTAGGTACAGGTGCAGCCAACATGCATCTCTCCGACCCACATCCATGGCGGACTGTGCCCATCGTGCGGTCTGGTACGTGCCTCTCCTGCCCATGTCCCGGGACCACCCCTGCTCCGTGCCTTGCCCTTGCACCTGTGGGGTGGGCCCCTGTGCACCCCTAATGGCCACCCTCAGCCGCCCACTTGCTGCCAGCTGGCCGGTGACTGGTGTGTGGCTGCTGCGGGCGCCCCCCCCCAGTGCACCTGCGCTCCCAGCATGGGGGTTTGTGCCCCGGGCCCACATGCGCCCGTCAGTGTGGCCCGCAGCTGGTTGCCTGTTGTCATCACCTCCCTGTTATTAGTGCTAGCTGTGCTGTCTGTGCGCTCAGTTCCTGCAGCTGTGCTGGGTCCGCTGCCCACACATCGCTCGCTAGCCGCCCACGTTGCGGCCTGCGGGCTTATCGCGTGTCCTTGGAGCTCCCCCACTTCCATCCCCAGCCCACATGGGAACGTGGGGCCCCTCTTTTCTTGTAGGGAAGACCCTCTGCCTGATGGATCAAGGCCAGCTCTGCTGCGCCCTGGATCCCCTGGCGCCCCCCATAGCTGGATTTTCCGGAAGACCATGGTCTTATGTGACCTGTGGCATTCCCTGGCCGTGCAACTGCTCCTGTGCTGCCCGGATACCCTCTCTGGTGCCTATGCGAGTCTGAGCTCCGGCCTTCGCTACTTTGGCTATGAGGCCAGCGCTTGCGATTTCCGGCTCCATGCGGAGGGGCTGGACCTCCGTCCCTTTCCTGATGGGCGCGTTCCGGAGATGCAGTGCTTGCATGTGGCATGGTCCATGGCAGCGACAATGTCTGCTCTCTCGGTCTGTAGCCTGGCCGGGTTCACGAGCTGTCTGGAGGAGGGGGGCCCTGCCCTGGCTGTTTCCTTCTTCTGCTGCATCCATGGGGCGCGTGGCTACCAGTGGTTGTGTGGGGCAGCATATTACCACCTGTTGGAGTTTGGGCACCTGCCCTGGCTCCCTGCTGCTGACTATACCTTGCCGGAGCTCACCAGACTGGAGCTGGTGGCGCTGGCTGCTGTGTGGTCCCATGCTGATGTTCAGGTGGGGCTTGCTGGGCTGGATCCGTTTGAGGCCTACTACCTTGTTGCCCGCCACATGGCGGGGCTGGGCTACCGCCGGGGCATGCTTCAGTGGCCCCGCTACGTGCATCTGGTGGGCCAACCGGTCCCAGTCCCCTTCATGACCGCCTGCAGCTGGCTGTTAGGCCCCCTATGTCTTCGGTATCCTGGATGACAGCCCCACTGTGTGCTCCCTGCACCTCCCTGCCGGCTCGGGACACTGGCTGCTCACTCCTTGCTGTTCCAGTCTCGCAGTTGTTCTGGCTGGGTTGGTTGCCTCCATTCCGCTCGCCTGTGTCGCTGTGTTCCCTCCATGGGCACCCCCTGTCCTTCACTGCCTGTGGTGTTCCTCTCCGTTCGCGTCCCCTCCTTTGACTGGTTCTTGCTGCCTGTGACCTGTACTGGCTCTCCCTGTGGTGTATTCCTCCCTTGCACAGCTGCCCACACATCTGTGTCTGTGCCCTGCCCCCCCGGCCCCGTGGGTGCCTCCGTGCCTGTGCGGGACTTGGGGCCCCTGGACAGTGCCTCCCGGCTTCCTCTGGGGTGTGTGTGCATGTGCTGCCTGCAGGATCCAGCTCGCCTCCGTCTCCAGCCGTGCTTCTGCATCAGCGAGGGGGATCCCTGCAGCCTGGACCTGCCTCAGATGGCTCCGATGCCTTCCCTGGCTTGGTTGCCCTCCCCTGTGACCCTGCTCCATCCCTGTGGGGACCCCTGTGACTTGGGCTGCCTGTGTTGCTGTTGGGTGACCCATGCTCCCTGTGCTGTCAGTGGGGTTCTGGGTGCCTTTCACCATGTCCTGGACTGTTCCCGGCCAGGACCCCTCCCCTTCCTTGGCCCGGGGCTCCCCCCCCCGTGTCCATGGCGCTGTGTGTGTTGATCTTCCCGGTGTGCTCCCCCATTCCTTCCTATCCAGGTTGGGTGTGTTTGCGCCCAGGCGTGTATGTGTATGGTCTGTGTTGTGTTGTGTCCGCGGCTTCCCTGTGCCTGTAGCGTGTGCCGACTTGGCTGCTTTTCTCCCTCCTCCTCCTCCCATCCCGTTTCCCTTGTGTGGGCATTGCCTTTTGGCGCTTTTGGCTTCCTTTGCCCTCGGTCGGCCATGTCTGCCTCCCGCCCCACCCCGGTGTCTTCTGGGTGTTCTGACCACGATCCGGAATCGGCGTAATGTCTGTTGTGCTCCCCTGGGCTGTGGTCCGTCCGTCTGTTTCCTTGCTGTGGTCCCACTCCTGTCGCATCTGTTTGGGGCTTTCCTGGACCACGGGCGGGGTTAGCTGGCTCACCACGGTTGGGAATCCAATGTGGTGATCCGGGGGCGTATAACATCTGAAATTAACCTAAATCTGATAGCAATAGAGGTTGCAACTCCATTTGTACAAGGCATAACTGTACTTGGGGCCGTGGCCCACAGTTTGGGAACCTGTGTGGTAGTGATTATTTGAATTAACTATTTGCTTGGCACAATAAATGAGAGACAAGGAAACATGGCAAATCTATTTTGTCCCTAAAATCACTAAATAGTAGAACAATTGTCTAAAATGTAGGACATATGTAGAACAGAAAGTCCCAATTCATATCTACATTTTAGTTTGTGTTCTAAGAAAGATTAGATTACAGTATGGGGCTGGTATTCCTAGTGGTTTCTGTATTTTGTGTGCAGTATGGGGTGGGTATACCTGGGCATGGTTGGGGGTTGTATTAATCTGTGTAGCTTTTGGGATCCAGGTTTTATATAACAAATCTGGAGACTGAGCACTGGCATTGAGAATGTGCTTGTGGTCTTGGCCGACGACCTCCGCCGTGAATTAGATCAGGGCCGTTCAACAACTTTAGTCCTGTTAAGATCTGTTGGCTGCATTTGATAACGTTGACCACGAAATGCTGGTGACCCACTTGCTGGACCGAGCGGGGTTGGGTGGAATTGTTTTTGAATGGTTCTGTTCCTTCCTGACTGGGAGATCTCCGTGTGTAGTTCTGGGGGACTGTTCTTTGTCTCCCCGGGATCTCACCTGTGGTGTCCCGCAAGGTTGTATTTTGTCCCCTCTCCTGTTCAATGGGTATATGCAGTCGCTGGGTGAGGTTGAGAGGATTTGGTGTCATCGATATGCTGATGACACCCAACTCTACCTCTCCTTTTCAGCGGACTCAGGTCTGGCAGTCTCGTTGCTTAATTAGTGTTTGACAGCTGTGAGGGACTGGATGTAGGCGAGCCATCTGAAGCTGAGTCCTGACAAGACGGAGGTAATGCTGGTGAGGAGGGCTGGGGGGATGGAGGTCCCCATTATTGATGGGGTTTGCCTCTCCCCGGTTCCTCCCGCAGCTCCGCCTGGATGCCTAGGTGACAGCTGTGGCGAGGAGTGCCTTTGACCAGTTACATCTGGTATGGCGGCTTCAGCTGTATATTTCAAACTTGGACCTAGCCATCGTCCATGCATTCATCACCTCTAAATTGGACTACTGTAACGTGCTCTGTGTGGGGCTACCGTTGGTAATGGTCCGGAGACTGCAGCTGGTGCAGAATCAGTGGCGGCTGGTGGGTTTTGAGGTTGGTGGGTCACCAATGCCGGCAAGCATAGGGGCGGAGTCTAGACTGGGGCGGAGCCAAGGCAAGAGTAGGCGGAGCCAATGCCTGCCCAAACAAATAGGTAGAAGTCGCACCTGTGAACAAGTGCAACGTATTCAGCAATTTCATTTAGGCATCTATATTCACCTCTTGCATTTGCCAGGTTTAAAAGCAGGCAGACGACCTTAAATCTCACTTAAAGCAGTTTTAGCAAAGATCCACAGGACACACAGCTTTTCCCCAGTCTGCGCAGGTTTATTTCCAGGGCCCTATCATCATGCACAGATATATAAAAAACCAGAAAACCATACGTAAACCAGAAACCAACCAAACTACAATTAGGCATCTTAATTTAGGCAGGTTATATTCACATGCTCAAATGTCAGCTTCATCAAAGCTGCAGATTCAAGCCATTCCCACAAGCCCCCAAAGGCATCCAGAGACCCCCAAAGGCAACAGCAAAACAAACACTCCACATCATCAAGTGAACAAAACCCACATTCGAACTCCCCCACCATGTCCCCGTGTGCCCCCACCCCCTATTTAACCCCCCCCCACTGTCCCCAAGTCCCCCGGCAAAAAAACCGGTCCCTTACCTGATCCTCGCAGACAGCAGGTCTGAACCGTCACCACTGGGAACGCTGCAATGGTTGCCAGCTGGGAGCGAGTCAGTGAGGTCTGAGAGACCCCACCCACCCGCAAACTTCCCATCTGGCCTTGTGCAGCCGCGGTGCAACCTGGAGAGGTGGTTTCAAAGCCGCCCCTCCAGGCCGTTAAAATAGCTGGGCAATGGGTTCCATGATAACCCATTGCCCAAGCTGCCCACGCCCCTCAAAAACTGCGTGTGCAGCTCATTCTGTTAGGTTGGCGGCAGTGCCGACCTACCAAAACCCGCAGCTGGACCTGTGCACACACTCCAGCTCGCGGGCAGGCGCAGCTCTTCTGTAAAGTCTTTCTACCCGGCTAGTGCGCATGTGCAGAAGAGTCACGGGGACTCAAATACAGAAGAGCTGCGAGCGCATCTGGACTGGTGCTGGCCCTACAAGCCCCCAGTGCTGGCCTACGCGCATCGCATCCGGACTGGTGCTGGGCTGGCTGGAGGCTTGTAGGTCACTGCCCCCAGCGCCAAAGCGAGGGGCTGCCACTGTGCAGAATGCGGTGGCCCGCCTCCTTACCGGGATGGGTCATCGTGAACATATAGCACCTATACGTTGCTCACTGCACTGGCTGCCTATCGTCTTCTGGGCTCGTTTCATGGTGTTGGTTCTTACCTATAAAGCCCTAAACAGGGCCCAGCCTATCTGTGGGACTGCCTCACTCCCCGGGTGCATGATCAACCCCTGCGGTTGGCTGGGGACGCCCTGTTGGAGGTCCCCCTCGTGCGATGGGGGTCCACGTTTGAGAAGGCGTTTTTGGTGGCGGCACCACGACTGTGGAACTTCCTGCCAGCTGAGGCCTGTTTGTCCCTGGATCTCCCCTCCTTCAGGCACTGTTGCAGGACCTGGCTATTCTGCCAGGCTTTTGGCATGGGTGGTGGAAATGTTGTTATGCCTTTTATGGACTCCTGTTTTGTATTTATTGATCTTTTAATATTTTTATGCTTGTGGTTTTTTTTGGTAATTTGTTACTTATTAGAATGTTTTTATTATTGTTGTTGTGAGTCACCCCGAGCTGCCAGAGGCAGGAGGGGAGAGACATAGAAATTAAAGTATAAATAAATAAATAAATCCCTGTTCTTATGAACCATCGTAACTTTGGGGGTTTGAGTGGGCAAGGCTCTTGTGTTTCCATTCTAAGGAATCTCAGGCTGCTTTTACACGAACCAGAAACAGCCTCATTTCTTGTGAATTTCATAATCTGCAAGAAAATAAACTAGTGCAGGGGGGTTTAGACTCCCACCCCACCTCCCGTTACTAGAAGTTGGGCGGACTCCATTTGAAACAGTGGTCACTGGCAAACTAGCGCTTCTTGGAGATGCTGCCTTGTAAAACTTCAGTTATGTGGCTTTTACAAGGCAGGATCTCCAAAAAGTGCTAGTTTGTTAGCAGCCACTCTTTCAAATGGCGCCCCCCTACTTCTGGTGGTGACAGGGGAGCACCGAAACCCCCCTGTGCTAGTTTCTTTTCTTGCAGACTCTGAAATCTGCGAGAAATGAGGCTGCTTCCAGCTTGTGTAAAAACAGCCTCACTCTTCTATGGGGCCAAACAGGATAGTTAAATCTAAGCAGGATCAGGCAAAGCATAGCCTTTATTTATGGAAAAACCTATTTGAGTGCACTTGGATACAAATACAAAGCTGAGGCCTAATATAGAACAGTTATCTGAAATATACTGTGTTAGGCCTTGTTCCAACAAGTAGATAAGCCTTAAACCACTTTTACTCCTAAATTATTTACATGCCAGGGGTTCTAAATGGAGATGGTTCACAAGTAGGAAGAGAAGCATGTAAGGCTGAAAAACAAAGATTACATACTCCCCTTTGCTTCTTAATCCAGATGGAGTGAAGTGTAAACAGTACACTATACTTTGAAGGAAAAAAAGTAACCAACAGGGGGAAGATGCCGAAGGAACAACATTTGTTTGCAGCTGCAGTCTGAACAATTTCAATGTGGAATAGTATGATTTAATGAAATCAAAGTAATTACTTCTGTTTCTCAGTGTTCATCAGAACGAGGCATATCATCTAATAATCCTGAGTTGGTCTAATTTCCTGCACACTCTCTTCTTTCTACAATCTTAAGGGCAGCACAAATTACGTTGGATAGCAGGAAATCTACTCTGTGTGTGAACTGATACCCTTTCAGAACAGACCATGCCATGTCCTTTCCTGTGTAGCATCACATTGTTCCACTGATTGTTTTAATTAAAGTATGTTGTCACTATTAACAAGCCAGTTTTCCAAACTTTAATTTTGCAACTGTTCAAACATAACCTGGTTTACTTTGTGTGCTTTTGTCCTTTCTGTCTTACTGCATGATGATGTAGGTGGATATAGTTGGTTTGTTAGCTAAGGTAAGAATTAAATGTGTCATTAGGAGAACGATTGTATTTATGCTTGGAAACTAACAGATCAGGTTCTTGGCTGGTGAGGTTGACAATTGACATTAGCTTTGCTGAAGCAGTGGAACTGTGCTAGCTGTCATCCAGCTGATGTTCAAGTTTTTACTGATCAGGTAGGGACTTCTCCAGTTTCTGTAGATGTGATACAGCTGGTTTTTTTGGCTGGTTTTTTTCTATATTTGAGGTTATACAGGACAGCCTGTTGTTAAGGGCATATCTGTGGCCATTTTTAAGCCTTTGTGTGAGGCACCTGCAGCACTGGCTGTAAGATTTATTGTTAGTACTGCTGCAGCAGCATGAAACATTTCTTCTGATGTGAAACATTTTTTAAGAGTTAGAAGGCATTCAGTGTGTGGTAGTGCCATTTGTGTCTAGGAAGCTTAAAGTAACAACATTGCAGCCTATGAGACTAGATTGATTTCCCCTTGGATATCTTTTGAAACAGGAGTGTATCCCCAGTGGGATTCTACTTCATTTACAGATCATCTTAATAAATAGAATTGTGAAGAAATGAACAGCTTTTAACTTGTTCATAGATGTTTTTTTTCATTTCACAAGTTCTTTACTGTCAGCATACTTTTCTCTGTAGCTTGCATGAACTAATCTCATGGTACATCATCCTTATAGCTGCTGGGAAATCCAACTAAAAGAAAAACATCTCAAAAGGTACTGAATGTATGCTTTTGCCTCAAGAGTTTCTGATTTATTTTTTTATTTTTTATTTTTTAAATCTCTTTTAATTAAGGCCTTGGAACTTAAATCAGATACAGTACAGCAAATGTTACATGCTCAATTTTGGGGGGGTTTAAAAGAGCAATGTCAATATTGGTTGTATGTTAAAATCAAAATGTAAGTCCACATATATTTCTCTTTAGAACCTCCACAGAGAGAGAGAGACTTGCTTTAGATAATTTGTTCTTGAGAGCTATTTATTGACCCCCAAGCCCCCATGAGTTTATTATACTAGCTGTTCAAGACATTTTTGCTGTAGAAAGTTCTGGATATCTAATCATAGCAATTTGTGGGTGCAACAGTATGCAACCCATTAAAACTGCAGATAGATAGGAGATAATTGATTTTAGAATAAATCCTTGTAGTTTTATTTATAATGGAAATAAAATATTTTGTCTTTTCTCTCCTAAACATTTATATTACATAAAAAAGCAATGTAAAGTAAAACATCCAAAGCATTATAATATAGTAAAATGTTAATGTAAAGTAAAATATTCAAAGATTATTATAAAGTAATATGAAGTTTACTGTTTACTAGACCTCTCTATGTAGGGGTGGGACTCTGGGCAAAATTTCGGTTCTGGTTCTCATGTATTTCGGTTCTTGTATCGGTTGTATCAGATCTTTTGCACTGATTTTTTTGTATCGGATTTTTAACATTGCGGTTTTACCATTGAAATCAATGGGGACAAACAGCAATGTTAAAAATCTGATACAAAAATCAATGCAAAAGATCCGATACAATTGATACTGAAAAAACACCGTAATTTCTGATTAATCAGAAATGGCCATTATTGGGTACTTTTGGTTCTGTCTGAAACCGAAAGTTCCATCCCTAATAAATAGTACCAACATATGTCACAATAAAAACTGTGGAATTAACAGATATAGTGGGTAGTAAGTAATAAGTCTCATAAACTAGAACCAAATCTAGCTATTTTGGTAGCTCTTTTTTCAAAAGCAGTCATCATAGAAGAATTAATGATACTATGATGACACCCAACTCTCTCTCTCCACCCCTGCTCCCTCCCCTTTCATCTAGTCTCGCATCACTAATAGTCTCTCTGACATCTGTGCTTGGATGTCTCATCTGCAGCTAAAGCCTAACATCCAAGACTGAACTTCTCATCCCTCCCCCACTGCCCGCCACTAAACAATCCTCTCCTCCTTCATTCACTATCTCTATTGACAGTGTCACCATTCCCCAAGTTCATACCTGGGATTAATTTTTGACTCCTCCCTTTCCTTTACACCTCATATTCAGTTTGTTGCTGAGGGCTGTTGTTTTTTCCTACATAACACTGCTAAAATTTGGCTCTTCTTTACAGCTCCCGCTGCTAAATCTGTAGTCCATGCTCTAGTCATTTTATGTCATGACTATACTGTAATCTCCTGTCAAGTCGTGGTGGGAGCAGGGCTGGAACGCAGGTCCCATCAGAGGTTAGAGGCAGGATCCTTAGCGCGCTCTGCCATCTGAACGACTAGGTGTTTGTCTGGAGTCGTGAACTGGTGTTTCTCCATCCCCACACTCTCCCTGATGGGTTGAGCCCCACCTGTTTTTTTATTGGCTGCCCAGATTATATAAGGAACATACAGGAAACAGGACGTGTCGCTGCCCTGCAGGCATAGCCTAGCTTGGTCTGTGACCAGATAATTCCCATATCTCTGCTCTCCAGCTTTCTGGTCCTCCAGTTTTCTGGCTCCCCAGCTTCCTTGCACTCCAGTGTTCCAGCAATCCGGCTCATCCATCCTCCAGCTTATCCATCCTCGAACTTGCCAGTCCTCTGGCTTCCCCACATTCCCAGGTCCTTAGCTTTCTGGATTATCAGCCAATGGGGACCTAGGGTCTAATTCTGGCACACTTGGCTAGGCTCTGACATGTCCTTACCGGCCTCCCCTGCCTGCACCATGACCCTCTAACTTCTGTTCAACACTCCACGGCCAAGGACATCCATCTCACCCACCACTTTGATTATGTTCAGCCCCCCTCTTCTTCCTCCATGATCTCCCTCTCTTTTTTCACACCGAGCACGAACTGCTTGTCTTCACCTTCAAGGCTCTTCATGGTCTTGTTCCTTCCTATCTTCCTGTCTTCATCTCGCTTTACATTCCCACCTGGAAACTTTGCTTTATTATTATTATTATTAAACATTTATAAAGCGCCAGTTGCAACCTGGCGCTGTACAGAACATACAATCAGATGCGGTCCCTGCCTGTGGCTTACAATCTAAAA
>QEPC01009267.1:2187868-2200418 GCA_003113815.1 Sphenodon punctatus
ACAAGGGGGGACAGGTGGGAGCGAGGGAGGCCAGCAAGGAGGAGGTTGCAGTAGTCGAGGCGAGAGATAACCATGGCATGAACAAGGATTTTGGCCGAGGAGATAGATAGAAAGGGGCGTATGCTGGCAATGTTGAGGAGAGCGAATCGGCAGGATTTGGCCACAGAGTCTTTGGCTTTCCCCCTAATACCTGGCTCAGAGTCTCCTATGCTTGGAACTCTCCCCCTGAACACACATGATCTTCAAATCCCTACTAATGGAGTTGGCTATTGCAATGTGCTGTACATGAGGCTGCTGTTGATTACTGTTCAGAAGCTGCAACTGGTGAAGAATGTGGCATCCTGACTTAATTCAACAAGGAGTAGGGTGACCATAGGTCCGGATTTCTCCTGGACCGCCCGGTATTTTTGACAGCTTGTGCTGTCTGGGATGGGAGGGAGCCAGACCATACAGCTGTCTGGAATTTCCCCTTCCTTCTCTCCTCCCACCATTGGCTAGCCACAGCTGCGCTCTCTGCACTTCTGCCCACAGACCCCGTGGGGTGAAAGTGAAGAGAGCACAGCTGCGGCCAGCTGGTGGGCTTTTTTGGCACATGGCTGGTCAAACGTGCACATTAGGCACAGCACCACGGTGAAGAGAGTCAGTTGAGGGCAGCAGGCTGCAACAGCACACGGCCGACTTGTGTTTCCCAGCCGCGTGGCGGGGCCACAATCCCTTCCTCCCCCCCTGCCCCCTCCGAGGCAGGGAAGTGACAGGGGCAGGGCTGGGCCAGCTCCACTGGGGGAAACTCTACTCAGAGCTGGGGCTTGGCTGCTTGTGCCCTCCCTCCGTCATAAGAAGTGCTATACTGAGTCAGACCAATGGTCCATCAAGCCCAGCATCCTGTCCTCCGACAGTGGCCAATCTCATTCACATGGGAGAAGAGCTAACAGTCACAATGGCCAATTCATTTCCCGTTCACTCCCAGCTCCTGACAGTAAGAATTTCATTCCGTAAGCTACTTGGTTAATACCCATTAATGGACCTACTCTCCAAGAACTTATCCAGGCCTTTTTAAAACCCAGCTATACTACTGGCCTTGACAACGTCCTCTGGCAACAAATTCCATAAGTTAACTATGCGTTGAGTGAAAAAGTACTTCCTTTTATTTGTTTTAAATCTGCCGGCAGCTAGTTTCATGGAGTGTCCCCTAGTTCTAGTACTATTTGAGAAGGTAAATAACCATTTCCTATCTACTTGTTCCACACCACTCAATATTTTATAAACCTCTTTAGTGTCCCCTCTCAGTCTTCTCTAAGCTGGAGAGACCCAGCTTGTCAAGCCTCCCTTTGTACAGAAGCCGTTCCATACCCGTTATCATTCTCATTGCCCTTCTCTGTACCTTTCTAGTTCAGCTATATCTTTTTTGAGACGGCGCGACCAGAACTGCACACAATGTTCCAGGTGTGGTTGCGCCATTGATTTGAATAGAGGCATTATGACATCCTCAGTTTTATTCTCTATCCCTTTGCGAATAATTCCTAACATTCTGTTTGCTTTTTTGACTGCTGCTGCACACTGGACTGAGGATTTCAGTGTATTGGCCACAATCACTCCCAGATCCTTTTCTTGAGTGGTAACTCCTAGCTTAGTACCCAGCATTATTAACTCATAGTTTGGGTTATTTTTCCCTATGTGCATCACTTTGCACTTGTTCACATTAAGTCTCATCTGCCATTTAGATGCCCAGGCACCCAGTCTCGTAAGATCCTGTTGCAGTTCTTCGCAGTCTGCTCGTGTTTTAACTACCTTGAATAACTTGGTGTCATCTGCAGATCTGACCACCTCACTCTTAACTCCCTTTTCCAGATCATTAATGAATACGTTAAACCACACTGGTCCCAATACAGATCCCTGAGGCACACCACTTTTTACATCTCTCCATTGTGAAAACTGACCATTCATTCCTCCTCTTTGCTTCCTGTCCTTTAACCAGTTACCGATCTATAGTAAGACACTACCTCCTATCCCATGACTTTTTAATTTTTTCAAGAGTCTTTTACATAGGACCTTATCGAATGCTTTCTGGAAATCCAGGTACACTATATCTATCGGGTCTCCCTTGTCCACGTGCTTGTTTGCACCCTCAAAGAATTCCAACAGATTAGTGAGACATGACGTACCTTTGCTAAATCCATGTTGACTCGTTCCCAATTAAGCCATGTTTATCAACATACCCAGTGATTCTGTTCTTAATGATAGTTTCCACCATTTTGCCTGGCACAGACGTCAAGCTTACTGTAGTTTCCAGGATCACCTCTGGATCCCTTTTTAAATATCGGGGTTACATTTGCCACCGTCTAGTCCTCAGGTACAGTTGCAGGTTTTAGCAATAGGTTACAAATTACTAACAGTAGGTCTGCAATTTCATATTTGAGTTCCTTCAGAACTCTGGTGAATACCATCTGGTCCTGGTGATTTGTTAGTATTTAGTTTGTCAGTTTGCTCTAGAACCTCCTCCAGAG
This sequence comes from Sphenodon punctatus, assembly GCA_003113815.1. Lineage (NCBI taxonomy): Eukaryota > Metazoa > Chordata > Lepidosauria > Sphenodontia > Sphenodontidae > Sphenodon > Sphenodon punctatus. The sequence continues at coordinate 2,190,373 of QEPC01009267.1, forward strand.
TCACGTTGATTTGTGACAGCTCTTCCAATTCATCACCTACAAAGTATCCGGCATGGGTATCTCCCGAACATCCTCTGCACTGAAGACTGAAGCAAAGAACTTATTCAGCTTCTCTGCAATGTCCTTTTCCTCCCTAAGCACCCCTTTCATCCCCTAGTCATCCAATGGCCCAACTGACTCTCTAGCAGGCTTCCTGCTTCTGATGTACTTGAAAAAGTTTTTATTATTAGTTTTAGCATCGTTAGCAAGTTGCTCCTCAAATTCCCTTTTGGCCTGCCTTATAAACGTTTTATATCTACTCTGTCAAAATCCCGTTTTGCAGCTGGAGCCCCAACTGTGGGGCGGCGGGGCTGCTGCAGCCTAACTAAAAAATCAGTCCCATTCCCCTCCCAGTCCCCGCCCTCAGAAGCAGTCTGGGTATGGGGTGGAGGAGGAGGAAATTCCACCGCCCCCTCCACCCGCCTGCCAGGGTGCCCTGGGCCCTGCTACCTACCTCTCCTGAGTACTGGATCGCCACAGCACCGCTCACCTGACCTCGTGGAGCAGAAGGTTGCTACCTTGTAAACAAGGTTTTTCAGGCTAGCTCCAACCATTCTCACATTCAGAGCCATCTGAAGAATCTTGTTTACAAGGTTGCAGCCTTCTGTTCTTCGAGATAGCTCCGACCACTGGCTGTTGTGAGAATGGTTGGAGCCACTCGAAGAAGGACCTACTGCTGCCACCGCTCGGAGGCTTGCAACAGCCAGAACCTCCAACAGCCAGGACTTTTGGAGGCTGCTGCAGCAGCAGATGCACGGGCAGGGGGGCCAGGCCAAGTAACTGACTCAGTGAATTTTTGTGTAGGTAGGTAGGTATTTTATTTATTTGTTTGGCCAACAGGCCATGACAAAATAATTACAAGGTGTGTGTATGTGTTTCAGTGGGTGTGACAGTGTGAATGAAAGAGAGATGAGAGCTTGAATGGTTGTGTGTGTCCGAGAGAGAGAGAGAGAGAGAGTGTGTGTGTGTGTGTGTGTGTGTGTGAGAGTGTATGTGAGTGAGAGAGGGGTTATGTGTGAGTGTGTGTCTATGTATGTGTGAGAGTTCAGAGAGAGTGTGCGTGTAAAAGTGTTTGTGTGTCTGTCTATGTGATAAGAATTCTGTGTCTGTGTGTGAGAGATCAGAAAGAGTGTTTAAGACAGTATGTGTGTGTCTGTCTATGTTTTGCGAGTCTGTCTGCATTGGCTCTACCTATTGTTGCGTTGGCTCTGCCTACCGTTGACTTGGCCCCACCCTTTCCTGGCCACGCCCCTGCACAAAATTTTGCATAAACTAGTATAAAATAGCATATGTAGATTTCATGCAAATGTGTGCCCTCTTTTGTGGCGATGTGTCAGTAGCCACCCTAACAGGGAGTCACCATGAGCATGTTACACCTGTGCTTCAGAGTCTGCACCAAAGCTTTTCTCGGCACAATTCAAGGTGCTGGTCCTAAGCTTTAAAGCCCAGAAAGGCCTGGGCCCCCATATCTGGAACACAGCCTTCTTCTCTGTGCTCCATTGTGATCCCTGCAGTCACCCAAGAGTGCCATCTTGCAGGTATTATCTGCCTGGCAAGTCCAATACTGCAAGGGCCCACAGAGAGATTATTTTTTTAAACAAACAAGGCTTGAGGAGGGGTTGTGGCCGCTGAGTGGCACAGCTGCAGAGCACCTGCTCAGGTGGAGTGCGTGGAGAGAGAGTCTAACAGACAGCTTCCATTGTGACTACCACCGCTGCCACCACATACCCCCCTTCCCATGGACCATGGGGTGAGGGGAAATTGACATTTTCCGGTGTGAGTGCTGGGGAACCCAGGCTCCCCACCACACACAGTCAGTTCCTGTGACTTGCAAAGGCCGTGTCCCCCGCCCATGGTGCCTATGAGCAGTGGACCGGTCTGCTGGCATGGGTGGCTGCCCCAGTTCATATGGGCAGGGGATACATGGGTGCTTGTTGCCATGGCCTTTTTTGGCTTACCCCGCACGGCACACTGGATTTCTCAGCAGTGCACCGTGACCATGAGTGCACTGCTGAGATGGGTGAGATGCTCCTGTAAGTGAGTAGCTTACAGGAGCATGCATCACTCCGCACCACCTGCAGATGAATGGTCAGATGACTGGCTCCTGGGTGGCCATACGTGGTGGTATGTTGTTTAAAAACACCTGCTCTTGGTTCCTTCCCTCATATTGTGAAACTCCCATCCCCAGGAGGTTTGTCAAAGCCCTGCCCTGAACGTTTTCTGGAGGCAATGTAATACTTTTCTTTTTGGCAGGCAGGGATAGGGGTTGGAGTGGTGTTTTTTTGGAGACTTTTATGTATTTGTATGTATTTCTATTTCTATACGGTTTTTATGTTGTATTGTGCCCTGAGCCTTAGGGGAAGGGCAGAATATGTTTAAAGAAATAAAATGAAATAAAAAACTTCCTCTTTTGTTGAGCCTTCTCCAGCTCCTCACCCCCATAGATTGTTCCTTTATGCTTCTCTGGTACTCATCCTTCAGGATCCCCCTCATCCCTTGTAACTAAGCTAAGCATGAGCATCTGCAACTTCTCAGATTCATGAATGCGTACCTGTCCCTCCCTATAATTCTCTTCTGTTGTTTCCCTCGCCTCGTCCATTCTAGAGTATAAACCCCTTGCGGCAGGGATCTGTATCTAATAGTGACTGTTGAGCATCGGGGCACATTTCTGGTGCTATATAAAAAATAAAATATTAGTGCATTGCATCTTTAATTTAAAGGGAAAGCTTTGAAAATATAGTACCGTGTGTCATGTTCTGCGCTGATACCCTGATTCTAGTCATGAGTCCTATTAATCATGATGAATGGATGAAGCATTTTCAAGAGTGCATAAACAGGATATACATTATTGGAAAATTTTACTCATGGTTGCCTACTGTTGTGGTTTTGAGGAGGAAATGCCATTTTTACTGTTGTTAAGAGCCTGAATATTCATCCCCAGTTCTGTGAGGCACTTAAGTATATGATTATTGTTATTGATTTAGCCTGCCCTATCCAGAAGGAAATCAATAGAACTAATTATATGTTTTAAATTTAAGCTCATGCTTAAGTATTTTGCCAGACAAGGCCACAGTGATCTGTACTTTGCATATATGAAACTATACTCTTATGGTTTTCCATTGTCTAGTTCAGCAGAATGAGAGTTCCTTGCTCATTCATGATGTCTATTAGTGAAAGTAAATTGGAATACCTATGTGAGGAGACATGACTTACATGATTATGATGGTTATTAATAACTTATTTAGCACTTTCAGTGTCCAGAGTGCTTTACAATTCTTATCTAGTTTTCACACACAACAACACTGTCAGGTAAATCATTCTTATTCCCATTTTACAGATGGGGAAGGCAAACTAAATGATAGTGACTTGCTCTAGGCCACACAGCAAGTTCATGACATAGACAGAATTAGAACCCTGGTCTTCCAGGTCCAAAACCAACATCTTTTATCAATTAGGCTACTAGGCTGCAGAGTTTTGTATGCAGCATTTAGAGAAGGTTAGGGCTGAATCTGAAGTTTCACCTGGTTTCCATCTCTGACAGAACTGGACATTTTGACCATTCCAGTTGGACATCAGAATAAACAAACGATTGTTCATTTGGATTCTGATCAGAACAGTCAAAAAGTTTTTTTGGCTATTTGCATATGCACAAAATGGCAGTAGCCATACAATTAAATGTTGTACGTTTTGTTGTACGTCGGTGGCCATTTTGCACATGCACAAATTGCCAATTAGAATTCTTTTTGAATCACTGATTGGAATACAAACAGCGGAACTTTCCCTTGAGATTTGAATGACTGTTTTGAACCAGCCCTAGAGACGTTAAAGGCCAAAAAGACCCGGAAAGTTGAGTATCGGTGAGAGTGAGTTTCGGTGATCCAGTGGTAAAGGTACATTACATCTGCCTGAGATGCAAATAATTCTACGAGGGTGCACCATTAATTTGTAAAGGAATCTATAGTACTAAATGTCTTCTTCCTTAGTTGATACTACAGCAACAAAGCTCCGTTTAATTCCTTACCTCGTATTGCTAAAAACGAAGCCTTTGAAGGAGTTTATTATGCATCTATTCCTTATAAAGTTGAAGAAATGGCTAATGAAGCCCTGGCTGCTTTGGATACATATGAAATAATTAAAGGAAATAAGTTATTCATTCTTTTTATTTAATATTAAGGATAAGGAAAATTCTATTCCATCCTATTGATTTGTAGATATTAAAGGAACTTGTATTTGCATGTTCAATTCAACAAGTTGAATTATTAAGGATGTTGAAAATATAGTACAACCCTTGTTATAATGCCCATCCTTTAATGGACCTTGAGGTTCCCTCTCTGGCATTTTGATCTTTCACAGTTTTGAATGAACCCTAATGAACAAACTGTTAACAGGAGACCCCCTCCCACTCGTGACCTCTTGGGGTGATGTACCCCAATAATCACCATTCCTTAAACTTCGGGGGGAATTGGCTTAAAGACTTAAACTGGGGTCTCCATGTGTTCAAAGGATCAAGCTGAGGATAGTACGCGCTACCGGCAGGTTATGTACCCTCCCCAAATAGAGAGAGAGAGAGAGAGAGAGAGAGACAGGTATCCAAAAACAACAAGTTTAATGGTATCTAAAACAGAGAAACACAGCCCCGGTCTGGCTGGTGGGATTTAACAAGGGGAAAACATAAGCAGTTTGCGGGGATTGTAGGAGAAGAGGGGGGGGTGTTCTGTTGTTGGCTCAGCGAGGGGGAGCAAGAGAACATGACAGGGAGAGAGAAAGAGACAGGGAGAGAGAGGGCTTCCCCAGTTGGCTGGGAAAGTCTGGACCTGCGGTTACCTGTCCTTGCCTGTGGAGACGGGACAGGCGGCCGACGGATCCAGCGGAGTTCGGGGGTTGGAGGAGGAAAGCAAAAAGGCAGACCAGAGTCTGGGAGAAATCTTAACGCAGACAAGCACAGAGTGACCTGCACGTATCTGGGTCCCAAGACTTCTCAAAAGTTTAGGAAAAAAACAGGGGCAGTTAAAGGGTGCAGACAAAGGAGTTTTGGGAGGCTACGAAGGGTCGTTTGGGGTGTACAATGGGCTAACGAGGGGAGGTTACTTCCATGACAAAAAGGGCTATACAAGATGGACAAGATATCTTTGACACAGGGGGAAACTATAAACAAAAGACGCAGGGAGGGGAGGTAGGGCTAACGACAGTCCTTTAGGGTACAGTGGGTTTCTCTTGGGGAATGCAAATATAGGATGCTGCTGCACTGAGTCCTAACTACCAGTCCTTTGTTATAACAGGGTGAGTCTCTATCTTTAGTGACTCCATTCTTTATTCAAAGGGCTCTCCCTTCTAGTCTGTTTCTCAACCTTAGGCTGGTATTTTTCCATGAGTGGTCCCTTTTTGCTAGGAGCTAGGGTGGCTGGGCCCGATCCTTATTTTCCATGTCCCCCCCCCCCTTCCTCTTGCATCCAGTGTGGGTTTGTACCCCAAGCCTTCTTGCCCTTGGTTACCCTGTGGGTTTTGCTGACCCCCGGGTCCAAGACAGTTGGCTATCACAAGGGGGGGGGGGCGTACCTCCATTCTGGGGGGGACCAGGGGTCCAAACTAACAATTCTTGGGAACCTTTTAACCTGTTAAAACGGTTCCCACAATTATAGGATGGGCCACCCCTGAACCGCATCCTACTTGGCTCAATACGTTGGCCCACAACATGTAAAAACACCAGCCGCTGGAAGATTTATGACCAAGCTAGTCTGTTGGAGTCTCTTAAGACACTGGTACCTAGAACTCCAGTTCAGCAAGACCCTCTTCCCCTTCATACACAACGAGATGGTGGGAATGGAGCGTTCTGACGGAGGGGGCAACCAATGGGGTGGGGGGGGAGAGTGGAAGGAAACAGGAAGAAGAGGAAAAACATAATACAGTACAGGCCGGGGTATTTAAACAATAAACTACTAAACTATAAAAATCAATGAAATACGAGGGGACACTATCTGAGGGAGTAACTTACTATAAGGATACCTGGGGGGCGGGGGAAATCCATCCATACAAGAAAAACAATAGACATTATATACATAGGTACACTGGGGAGCTGCCTGTTACATTTACAATCTGGCTAGAGTCACCTGAGTTTCTTCCGGAGGAGGTCTGGAGGAATCCAAGATAGTACCACAGGTAAATCTAGTTTTATTCACATGCGTGCCTTGGCCATGGTCTACTAATTTGCTTGAGAGATCGTGCATGCTTAGAGGAATGGGTCTCTTCTTAATTTTATGTCCCAATTTCCAAATTATAATTCACCAACCCCCGTTGATACCCCGGGGCCAGAAGGTCTTAGCCAAATTACCAGTTTGTACCTTTAACAAGGCGCTCCATTCAGTGGGACAATTCCATCCAGGTGGATCCTATAAGGCATTATAGTCCATAAGCTTCAGCTGCTGAAAGGAGCTAAGGCAACTCAAAGAGGGCTTTGACTAGTAGCCAGAACAACCGCTGTGACCGGGAGTGTTGGAGCAAAATGCAAAGTTCCTCTGCTTGTGGGCCAATGTTATGCAAAAGAGACGTTCCGGGTGGCGAAACCTTCCTCAAAGCAAACCCAAGTTCCCAAAGTCTGGTGGTCCTGCTGGAGGGCTTGCTTCTTGTTTAGGAGCTGAAAGTTCTTTTGGAGCTGCAAGGGGGCCGCTTGTGCTGCGCGCCGCTGCCTGTCCTGGCTGGGAAGCTGCACGCGATAAGGGGACTTGGGACTGGCTCCGGCAACCATCCGGTTTCCCAAGCTCTATTCCTGGCACCAAGCTTTGGAGTGCCACTCTTCCCATCTTTGCACGGGGCTCCTTTCCTGGCATGGGTTCACCAACTCCATTCTTCCTAACCTGCGCTCGCTTTTGGATCTGCCTGATGAAACAAAGGAATCTGGGGGGCTTCTCGCCCAGGGGCGAGGATTAACCAAGGACAAGGAGAGAGACTGAGGACATGGGAGTCCCTCCTTCAAAGAAAAAGGAAGAGGGGGGGGGGAAGCCAAAGGGATGGACAATTTTATGAACCTTTTTAATTGTCATCACTGACACATCCAATAAGGGGGTCGAATTCACACATTTCTTGGCGGAGGGGAGTCGATGGAGGTTGGTTTCCCTCCAGGACTGGATACCTGTTCCCCGTCCTTCCCTTAATTACAACTCGGCCCGTGATGAACTGTATTATGTGGGGATCTTCTCTCATAACCAGCTCCCATCTAGTGGAGCCGTTGTGATAAAACTTTACAACCACTCTCTCCACAACTCCCCCCCGTGGCTTTCCAGGTGGCCGCCCAAATGAGAGTTCTGTGTGGTCCTCCAGTCTCGCTATAGCAAAACCTGAAATGAAAGGTTGCCTAGTGATCAGGTTGCTTACCCGTGCTGCTAATCTCATAGCTGGATTGACTGAGATACGGTTCCGGTTGCGTGTCAAGTAGGGGTACATCTGTTCCCTTGGTCTCCTGGGCTTTACCCTCCTATTCATGGCTGCCTCGTGTTGAGGCTGCGAGTTCTTCTACTGAGCAAGGGTGGAAGAGCTAGCTGGATCTAGGGGCTGGCTTGCCGGGAGTTCCACAGGTTTACCAGCCCACTCTTTGAGCTGGGAGCTGTGAAAATACTTTCTCCACGGCTTGCCTCTTTTACCTTCTGGGATTTCCACCTGGTAAACTGCTGGACTAACTCTGTTGACTATTCTGGCAGGACCTTCCCATTTGTGTGTTAGGGAATGCTTTGAGGCTGAAAACTTTTGATACATTACCGCCTGCCCTTCTTCCCAGACAATGGACTTTCTGATCCACCCCANTCCACCTGATAAACCGCTGGACTAACTCTGTTGACTATTCTGGCAGGACCTTCCCATTTGTGTGTTAGGGAATGCTTTGAGGCTGAAAACTTTCGATACATTACCGCCTGCCCTTCTTCCCAGACAATGGGCTTTCTGATCCACCCCAACCTCTTATCTATATCTTGTTGGGCTACTCCTAAGCGTATGGCAGCCTGTCTATGGATTTTTGCTAATTCACCCACCAACCTTTGTATCCATTCCTCAGAGACGGTTTTGTTTTCCCAGGTGCTGGGTAGCTCTGTCCCGAGCCACCAGGACTCAGGCATCTGTATACGCCTTCCTGTCATCACCTGGAACGGAGTGAACCCATGCACTGCCCTTGAACCCCTCAAAGCCATCAAGATTATTGGGAGTTTCTCATCCCAGTTTTTGCCAGAGGGACTAATTTGTTTCTTTAAAGCTTCCTTTAAAGTGCGGTTAGTTCTCTCAACTAGCCCGGAGGAGGCAGGGTGTCCAGCTATGTGAAAGCGTTGTTTAATTCCCAGGGCTTTGCATAGTTCCTGCATCACGTCTCCTACAAAATGGGGTCCCATGTCTGAATCTATGCACCGGGGGATACCCCATCTGGAGAGGACAATGTTGAAGAGCATTTTGGCAGTGGTTGAGGCGGTATTATTTTTTCAAGGGAGGGTTTCTGGCCATTTACTAAATGCATCAACTATAACAAAACAATATTTATTGCCTCTGGCTGTAGTCTATTTGAATCCTGGCCCAAGGACCCTCAATCCTTTGGTGCTGAATTGGAACTTTAAGAGTCTGGCGATCTGCGTTGACCATGGCACATGACAGACAATTATCACACCACTGGTCTACATCTGTTTTTAACTGGGGCCACCATCCTGTGTTTTTTACTCTGTTTAAAGTATCCTGTTTCCCTCTGTGCCCTTGCTCGTGGACAAACTGTATTAGCTCCCCCCGTACATTCCCCGGGACGATCCAATATTTATTGCCCCCCGGATCGATTGCCCACCATACCTCGTTGTCTTTGGTGATGGTGTATCTCCCTGTGCTATCTTTTCCCCATTGTGCCAAGTCCTCTATTTCCTTATCCCCTTCCTGTAGAGTGCCTAGATCTAGGGTAGTTATCCCTGATCCTAGCATGTTGGCTCTAGTGGTGACTGGGACTATGGGTGTTTCAGGGGAGGGTGAGTCCTCCGCAAAGTCAGGAGGGTTCACTCTGGGTGGCGGCTTCTTTTGCTAGCCTGTCTGCTTGGCTATGCCAAAAAGCCGCGTCCGTGGCTTTTTTAGAATGCCCGGTGACATGCGTGACCCAAGTCAATCCGATTCTGTTTTTAACCAGCTCTGCTATCTTAATCCATTTGTCTGAATGGGCCACTGGTCTCCCATCCGAGGCAGTCATGTTTCTCCCTAGCCAAATTGGGAGCCAGGCTGTGGCGGCTTGCGCCGTCCAGTCTGAATCCGTATAAATGGCCAGGGAGATGTCTAGGGGTTCAAACTCGAGGACAGCCAATATAGCCTGGACTTCAGCTGCCTGGGCGGAGTGAGGGCACGCAGATCCCTTCAACACCCATCCATCCAGCACCCGAACTGCTGCCCAGCCTGTTTTTGGCCGCCCCTGGTCATAAAATGATGACCCATCAGTGTACCACACCATTAACCCCTTTTCTGTTGCCTCCTCCTGATTTTTACCCCACTGTACAGGCCATTCTATGTGCTGGGGCTCGGGGAGTGGGCAAACGTGCTCTTCCCCTTCTACAAGTAAACCATAGGGAGCAGGGGTTTCTTTCTTTTCCTTACTGAACCCCACTCCCCTTCCAGCCAATGCCCGAGTCCACTGTGCTATTCTGGGGCTACTAACCTGCCCATCCTGAATCTTGCCGGAGATGATGTATTTCAGGGGTGAATGGGGGGGGGGTTTGAACTATTACCTTAGACCCCCCAATTATGTACTCCCAATGCTTTAAAGACCAGACCAAGGTTAGACATACCTTTTCGCAGGGGAGAAACCTCTGTTCCACCTCATCAAGCAGCCTAGAGGCGTAGGCTACTACCCGCTGCCTCCCCATTTGCTGCTGATTGAGAGTGGCCCCTATGCAAGTCTCTGTTGCTGCCAATTGTATGAAGAAGGGAAGTTTGGGATCAGGGTGAGCCAGTGCTGGGGCTTGTGCCAAATCCTTTTTTAGAGTTGCCAATGCTTCTTGTTGATCAGG
>QEPC01009267.1:2207789-2229465 GCA_003113815.1 Sphenodon punctatus
CCCCCCCGCCCCTTCCTCTTGCATCCAGTGTGGGTTTGTACCGCAAGCCTTCTTGCCCTTGGTTATCCCTGTGGGTTTTGCTGACCCCCGGGTCCAAGACAGTTGGCTATCACAAGGGGGTGTGTGTACCTCTGTTCTGTGGGGGACCAGGGGTCCAAGCTAACAAAACAGCTAAGATCAGGGGTTGGGGACCTCCGGCCCAGGGGCTAAACACAGTCTGTAGAAAGTTTTTATTTGGTCCTTTTCCAGGAAACCCTGAAAGACTGAACTAAGGGTAAGGAGACAGAGATAAGGGAATGCACACAAGGATAGAGGACAGATCCATGACACAGATTCATGATTTGGGGCTTCCTCTTCCTGAGCTCATCCCTTAACCCCTGGAGAGGAAAAGGTTTCCCACCCCTCGCCTAGATCCCCAAAAGCTTGTTAAAATGACGATTACTACAGTGGTTTCTAAACTTTTTGCCTGTGACCCCATTTTGGGGCTTAGCTATAACCCTGTGACCCAAGACAACAACAAGGAGTTGAACAGTATGTCAAATAGCAATTGGAACCGTGACTCCATCAGTTGATGGTGTGACTGAGACCAGTGAGATCCAGTTGGGGAACCGCTTGTGAACTGTACTTGAAACTGAGATAATGAAGTAACAGAGAACATCGTCCTTCATGCTTGAGGCATTGGATCATTTTACACTGCACATTTTCTTCCCCAGAGTTTGCAACCAAAATAATACTAAAGAAACAAAAAAACAGCAAAACACCGTACACATTTCCCTCCACTATCTCTCAATCCACCATGAAATCATTTAGAGATATTAAATATTGTCATTCAGTGTGTTTGGATCGTTGAGAATTTTATTAAAATGTTTTTAAATAATGTGCACTACAGGTTAGTAATTCTATCACTATGGAAAAATAGTGTAATACTTGCCTTTTTGTGTATGTCAGGATAAGTGCATTGCATTCCTGTTCGTGAAACCTACTGGATAACCTGCCCTGTGGACTGAAAGTGTCTAATATTCTACTGAACAGCTACAGAGCTGAAAGCCCAAGTTTTTCCTGTCAGCAACTTTTACACTGAATTCTGTGAATCCTGTTCTACGGGTGGGAAGATAATTATGGCAGCTTTTATACAAGCGGACAGGGAAGTGTGTTCTTCAATGCACCAATAAGAAAAGCCTCACAGAGTGCGTTTACACACACCGGAAGTGGCCGCCCGCCAGAGGAATCGGCGGCCTCCTGCAGCCTCTTTGAAGACACGTTCTGTAAACCTTGATATTGAGGTTTCCAGAACAGGTGTTTAAAGAGGTTGTGGGAGGCCATGCATGCTGCTGATTCCTATGGTGGGTGGCCACTTCCAGTGCGTGTAAATGAACCTTGCGCAGCTTTTCCTAGTGGCGTGTTGAAGAACATGCTTCCCTGGCCACTCACGTAAAAGCGGCCCATTAAGGATGTTTATTTAATCCTTAACTTCCCTACAGAGATTACTGATGAAGGTGACAATTTAGTCAATGGTGGAGATGGCTTCTGCGATGGGGATGCACTTTTTCCACCAGGAAATTTGGCCGAGAACACAAAATTAACTACGTGGGGGCCATGAAGAATCAATCAGATGGTAACAAACTGTGAGAAAATAGCCGTCTTAAAAACTTACTAAGTCTGCCTGCATAATTTCTTGCATCTCTCTATGTCAGCGGGGGGGGGGGGCGCCACACAACCGTGTCTCACTCGCTCACTCCCCACGGTCACCCCACACAGGGTTAGGAACACTCGTGGACTAATGCCCGTCAGGTTAGAATTGTGGCCGTTACCTCCGATTAGGGAGAACAGGCCTCTATCATCATAGGGCGCCACTGAGTGGGGTTTCCAGGGCCAGCCCCCCAGACACACGTCCACAGCCTTACTAGGCACGGGGGTACTAGGAAGGAAGGGAAGGTACACCCCCGGGAGGGGAAGTGCAGGGGACCCCACAGGAGAGGGAACACGGGTCACGCACACACAAGCAAGGTTCCACAAGTCAGAGGTCCCGGAGGGGGGGGGGCGCGGGCAGGGCACACTCCCACTCCCACTGACTCACCTCTCACGCGCACCACCACTCACTTCAGGAAAATCAGGGGAAGGATCACTCAGGCTCTCGGGGCTCCACACGCACTCCACACTCGTCGGTTCACTTTCAATCGCTCTAGTACAAGGACAGAATCGCTCGGCCGGTTTCCCTAATCACCAGCGCCGACGTTCTGGCGGCGCTGGTCTTTATCCCTAGGGCCCCGCCCCCGTGCGTGCTCGCAATCGTTCCGAGCGTCGCACCAGGGGCGGAGGCAGTCCTACGCTGCGTACGGGGCGCGGGGGCGTGGCTCCCCGCCCTGGGACGCCCGCAGAGCGTGCGTGCGTCGCCAGGGGCGGGGCTTGGCTTGGCGGTGAAGGCGGGGCGTGTGTTGGTGGGCCCTGCCGTGGAGCCCGACCTGCGGGATCCCCAATGGGGCGGCGCTGCAGCGCTCCTCTACCTCGCGTGCCCCCCAACCGCCTCTGAATCCTGACAGTACCCCCCCCCGAGGCCGCCGGCCACGGGATCCAACTGGTCCTGGTTTAAGGGGGTGTCGTAGGTGAAATGTCCGGAGGAGACGGGGTGCTGATACTTGATGAGCCGGCTCCCAAGAGCGTTCCGCGGGACCATATCCCGCCCAGTCAATTAAGTAATGGAGTTGCCCTCGAATTCGCTTCGCATCAAGGATTGCTCGAACCTCGTACTCGGGGCCGGCGGCCGTAATCGTGGCTGGTCCGGGAGTCGGACCTGCAGTATCCCGATGCGCAGGTGCTGCCCTTTTTAATAAGGAAACATGGAACGTAGGGTGTATCTGGAGGTTGGGAGGGAGCTGCACGGTGTAGGTCACTTCATTAACTTGTCGAATGATGGGGAAGGGTCCTATAAACTTGACATCTAATTTCGAGGTTGGGCGGGGTGACGGGTAGTGACGCCGATTGACCCACACTAAGTCTCCCGGTTGGAGAGGCGGTGCCTCCCGTCGATGTTTATCCGCTTGGTCTTTGTATCGTTGGCGGGCTTGTTGCAAGACCGCCCGGGCTACCGCTTGGGCTTCATGAATCCTCTGGGCCATGGCTCCGGCGGCTGGCACTGTGACCAACGGGGTTTCGATGGTCCCCAACTGGGGGTGGAAGCCGTAGGTGAGGAAGAACGGAGAATTTCCCAGGGAGGCGCTGGGGGCATTGTTATAGGCAAATTCGGCCAGGGGGAGCCAGGTGAACCAGTCGTCTTGCAGATAGTTTATATAGCATCGGAGATATTGTTCCATATTTTGGTTCACCCGCTCCACCTGGCCGTTTGCTTGGGGATGGTAGGCGGTGGTAGGGTGAAGCGTCACGTGAAGGGACTGGAACAGGGCCTTCCAGAAGCGAGACGTAAATTGGGTTCCTCGGTCGCTAAAAATTTCTCGGGGGCATCCATGCAGTTTGAACACGTGCCGAATAAATAAAAGGGCTGTACGTTTGGCGGAGGGTAAACCCTTGCAAGCGATGAAATGGGCCATCTTGGTAAGGTGGTCTACCGCCACTAGTACGGTGGTATAATGCCGTGAGGGTGGCAGTTCCACAACGAAGTCTAGTCCGACTCGCTGCCATGGACCTTGCGGCAGGGGGAGAATTTGTAACGGACCCGCCGGGGTACAGCGGGGAACCTTGGTTTGGGCACAGATAATGCAATTGGTCACATGTCGGCGAACATCTTTGTTCATGGTTGGCCACCAGAAGGAACGTTGGAGGAGTTGTTGGGTTCTCTCCCTCCCCGGATGCCCTGCCGTTGGACCCTCATGATGGGCCCACAATACTTGGGACCGGCAGGAAGGGGGAACGACTATCTTCCCGTCGTGCCATTGTAACCCATCGCGCATCGTCTCCGTAGGTGCTTCTTCGGAAGGGAGTTCGAGTTGGGTTGCGGCACGGAGCTCGTCTAGGGACACAAATGTTGCCGCAAAGGTTCGTCCTTCCAGAATTCGTTCGGAGGTACGTGTTTCTTGAGGATATTCCTCAGTGTAATGGGACAAGGCGTCTGCTAACACGTGGAGTCGGCCGGGCCGATAACGTATCCGGAAATCAAAACGAGCAAAAAATAAGGCCCAGCAGGCATGTCGGGCATTGGCGATGTGGGCTGTTTGCAAGTACGTAAGGTTTTTGTGATCAGTGATCACGGTAACGGGGTGTCGCGCTCCCTCCAGGTAATGCCTCCAGGTCTCGAAGGCGGCCTTGATGGCCAGGAGTTCACGGTCTAAGATGGAGTAATTGCGTTCGGCGGGGGTGAGCTGTCGAGAGTAGTAAGCGCATGGGAGGGGGGTGCGGGTGTCGTCAGGGGATTGCAGAAGCACCGCCCCTATGGCTCGTCCTGACGCGTCGGCTTCCACGTAAAAGGGTCTCTCAAAATCGGGATGTTGTAGTAGCGGGGCAGAAGTAAAGGCTCGTTTTAAGAAGTCGAAGCTCCGTTGCTGTTCCTCTCCCCAGTGGTACACTTGTTGTTTCTTTAATAGCTGAGTCAGGGAGGCGGTAATCTCTGCGTAATTTGGAATATAATGACGGTAGTAATTAGCACTGCCTAAGAAGCGTTGGAGGGGTTTTACGGCTTTTGGTGGGGGCCAATCCTGCAGGGCCTTTACCTTTTGGGGGTCCATCATCACCCCGTGGGGGCTAATAATGAACCCCAGGAAACTGACGGTGGTGAGGTGAAAAAAGCACTTTTCCCTCTTGCAATATAATTTATTGGCCCGTAGGCGTTGCAAGACTTCCCGCACCTGTTGGATGTGTTCCTCGAGGGACGCGGAATAGATCAGAATGTCATCCAAGTACGCGATAACATAAATGTCCAGAATGTCTCGGAAGATGTCATTAATCAGGTGCTGGAAGGTTGCGGGGGCATTTGCCAACCCAAAGGGCATGACGCAATATTCGAACAGCCCGTAACGCGTGCGGAAGGCGGTTTTCCACTCGTCGCTCTCTCGCACCCGTAGCAAATTATAGGCCCCCCTTAAATCTAATTTCGTAAACAACCGGGCCCCCTGTAATCGGTCGAGAAGTTCCGGAATGAGGGGGAGCGGGTACCTGTTCTTGATCGTCATACTATTAAGCGCTCGGTAATCCACGCATGGTCATAAGCCGCCATCTTTCTTGGTTACGAAGAAGATGGGGGCACCGGCTGGGGAAGTGGAGTGTCGAATAAACCCTTGTCGTAAATTGTCGTCCAGGTATGCCCGCAAGGTCTGCAATTCTGGGCCTGCCAGGGCGTAGATCCGCCCAAATGGAGGCTCGGCCCCAGGTACTAAGTCGATGGGGCAGTCATATGGTCGTCGCGGCGGTAGCTCTGTGGCTTGGGCCTCACTAAAGACGTCTCGAAAGTCTTGGTAGGCTGTTGGGAGCCCGAATTCTCCGTCGTGTGGGGTCGGCTGGGTCGTCGTACATCCTGTCGCCACGGGATTGGGGCGAAAGCATTCTTGAAGACAGGTAGGAGTCTCAAACCATAACTGTTTGGTGGACCACACTATGCGTGGGTCATGACGCTGGAGCCAAGGCGCCCCGAGGACCACTTGGAATAGGGGGGTACACACTATATCAAAAGATAATTGTTCGTAGTGCGCCCCAATGGCACACTCCAGAGGGACGGTGCTCAAGGTCACTGGTCCTGAGACCAGGGGGGAGCCATCAATGGAGTGCACCGCTTCTGGCAGTGTCTTGGACTGAGTAGGGACAGACCATTTAGTAGTCAGGTGGCCATCTATAAAGTTCCCGGAGGCACCGGAGTCCACCAGGGCCCAGACGACCAAGGACCTCCGGAAGGGCAAGCTCAGCGTTAGGGGAATCCGAAAATGGGGGCCTTGAGGGGTGGAACTACCGGGGATTTTTAGGAGCTTGTGGGACGAGGCGGCCCCTGCCCGCCTCGGCCCCGGGCATTTCCCGCCTCACGTCGATACGGAGGTAAGGCCGGGCATTCGCCAATAAAATGGGAGGGTTCTCCGCAATAGAAGCAAGAGCGGGACGATCTTCGCCATTCCCGCTCTTCTCTTGACAGAGGACCTCGAGAGGCCCCCAGCTGCATCGGCTCAGGGTCGGAGTTTTTTGGGGGACTTACTGGTAGGAAGGGTCTCGGGGGCACTAGACGGGGTTCTTGCCTTCTCTCCCATCTTCGTTCTAGCAATCGTTCTTCAATCTGTAGGGACAAGTTTGCTAAGGCTTCCCAGGTGACAGGGGTTTCGACTAGGGCTAACTGGTCCTTAATCTCCTCCCCGATCCCCCGTTGAAACATTACCTTAAGGACACTGTTGGGCCACTGCAGTTCCAAAGCTAATTGTTGGAACTGTGTAATGTACTCTAAGACCCCTCCCTTCCCTTGGCGGAGGGTCAGGATAAGGGCTTCTGCATCTCGGGCCCGATGAGGATGGTCAAACAAAAAGGCAAATTCTTTTACAAAATGTTCGTATTGGGCCAGGAGGGGGCTGTCGCCCTTAAGGAGGGTGGTCGCCCACTCCAGCGCCACACCCCCCAGATTCCCAATGATGAAGGCGACCCTCTGTTCCTCCGTCTGGTAGGTCGCTGGCTGTACCTTAAAGGTGAGGCGACAGAGGGCCATAAACCCCTGGAAGGCATGTCGATCCCCCCAAAATTTTTCTATATTGGGGCCTTTAGGCTCCCGGGGACTCAGCGGGAATGGCCCGGCTACCCGCGGGGGTGATGCCACCGCGGCCACGGGAGCCGCCGCTCCCTGCAGTTGGCCCACGGTCGTGGCTAGGTCCCCTTGTTTGGCCTGGAGATCCTTTACATCCATGGCCAAGGACTGTACAGCATGCACAAGCTTTGAGATTTCAGTGGCAATATCCATGGTTTCACAAGCCCGTACCGGGGCCAGGGGCTGCTGGTGATTTCTGTCAGCGGGGGGGGCCACACGATCGTGTCTCACTCGCTCGTTCCCCACGGTCACCCCACACAGGGTTAGGAACACTCGTGGACTAATGCCCGTCAGGTTAGAATTGTGGCCGTTACCTCCGATTAGGGAGAACAGGCCTCTATCATCATAGGGCGCCACTGAGTGGGGTTTCCAGGGCCAGCCCCCCAGACACACGTCCACAGCCTTACTAGGCACGGGGGTACTAGGAAGGAAGGGAA
This sequence comes from Sphenodon punctatus, assembly GCA_003113815.1. Lineage (NCBI taxonomy): Eukaryota > Metazoa > Chordata > Lepidosauria > Sphenodontia > Sphenodontidae > Sphenodon > Sphenodon punctatus. Next base: position 2,214,948 of record QEPC01009267.1, read on the forward strand.
GGTACACCCCCGGGAGGGGAAGTGCAGGGGACCCCACAGGAGAGGGAACACGGGTCACGCACACACAAGCAAGGTTCCACAAGTCAGAGGTCCCGGAGGGGGGGGGGCGCGGGCAGGGCACACTCCCACTCCCACTGACTCACCTCTCACGCGCACCACCACTCACTTCAGGAAAATCAGGGGAAGGATCACTCAGGCTCTCGGGGCTCCACACGCACTCCACACTCGTCGGTTCACTTTCAATCGCTCTAGTACAAGGACAGAATCGCTCGGCCGGTTTCCCTAATCACCAGCGCCGACGTTTTGGCGGCGCTGGTCTTTATCCCTAGGGCCCCGCCCCCGTGCGTGCTCGCAATCGTTCCGAGCGTCGCACCAGGGGCGGAGGCAGTCCTACGCTGCGTACGGGGCGCGGGGGCGTGGCTCCCCGCCCTGGGACGCCCGCAGAGCGTGCGTGCGTCGCCAGGGGCGGGGCTTGGCTTGGCGGCGAAGGCGGGGCTTGTGTTGGTGGGCCCTGCCGTGGAGCCCGACCTGCGGGATCCCCAATGGGGCGGCGCTGCAGCGCTCCTCTACCTCGCGTGCCCCCCAACCGCCTCTGAATCCTGACACTCTAGAATGCAGTCATTTGGGAGGTAGCTTTTTCTAAGAAAATGTTATTTACCAAGAGATAAGCGTACCCCTAAGTGAATGCAAAATCAGTATCTTTACTATGATTGTATTAAATGCTTCTCACCTAGAAGGAACACTCCACAAGATCCATTTTAAATCCTGAACCACTCTAAGGCAATCTCTAGTTTTTCTTCCCTTCATCTCTGCTGAGCAATAACCAAAAACAGCCAGAGCTGTCACTCACTCCTTAAGGATCTTAATACTTGACCAGCTTCCTGCTTTCCAAAATGTTCTTTCACTGAAGCAGACCATTGTACTCAGAGAAATCCATTTTGCGTAAGGCATCATTGTGTTGGAAGAAATGACATATCTTCAGTTGCTTTGATGATAGCAAGAAAATATGAATGAGCATTCATTTTCTTTCAGAAAGCGGAAGTTGTTTACAAAGTGTTGCCAACATTTCTTTAGAAGAATCATTTTGCAGAACACCTTCTGACTCTTCCTTTCAGAAAAGTCTTGTTTACTACTTTTTCATCTCTAGCTTCTTGTTTTCTTCCCAAGCAATTTGTCATCGTTGGAATATCAAGCTCTGTGGGTAAAATAAATTTGTCTGACAAAAACTACAGGGAAGACATTGCTGTTCAGTCTTTTTATTTCTTGAATTTTTAGTATTTCTAGTGATGATTAACAAACGTTTATGGGCCAAGGCTTCTCTGATTCTCATTCTGGAATCTCTGCAGATAAAAAGTTCAGAGATTCCAGACAGTGCAAAATAGGAAAGAGATTTTGACTCATATGTTTTGAAAACTAGCACAGCTTTAGATGAGCTTTAATTTGATATTCAAGGAGTACATAAATAATGCACAGGAATGGTATTTATTTATTAATTGGTCTAGTAATAATTGCTGAATTTCTGTGCATAAGCAAATGGGCACTTCATGGCCATACAGCTCTTTCTAAAATTAAGGGGAATTGTTTGTGTGTATGCAAGGTTAAAATTTGACCCATAGAACTTAACTTCGGCTTTTTCTGCAGCATCTCAGAATTGCAGTGACCCACTGCTAACCTACTTTACATTCCTCCCCAGTCTGTGTCTGTCATGTGTTTTCACAAGCGTGTTTACTTTTTTCTTCCAGCAAATTTGCATGCCCCATCTACAGTTTTATCCATTCTATTTAGCATTCATTTTGTTCAGCCTTTTCACAGTGTGTTCAATCGAAATTGTCTTTCTCTTGTGATTGCCACTAGATTGTGTCTCTTGTGAGCAAATTTGTTTGAGGAGGAATGGAAATCTTGAGGAAAAGGTATTGGTGAAGCAGGCTGGAGGCTGCTTGCATACAACTATCTAAATGATCTCCCATAAAGGTCCAGGGAATTCCATATTTCACCTTCAGTTTGTTCTTGGCCTTGGCATCATTTTCTCTCTCTAAAATGATATACATTCTTTATTTCAATCATTTGAACTAGTGGCCCCCTACCAACCCACAATTTCTTATGAACCACCAGCCACCTGATGAAGATGGCTATGGCCCAGAGCATCCTTGCTGCAAATTGGCTGTGCTTGTGCAATATTTAAAAATAATAATAAATCTGTAGGTAAATAGGTTAGGTGGCTTATTCGCTTTTTGACCGTGGATGTATTCTGTGGTCAATCCCTTTTGAGGCTTGTGGAAGGAATATCGCATCACAGGTTCTCCAGTAAAAACCATGTAAATCATGATACAATCAGTGAGGATGAGGAAATGGTCTTGCAGAACTCTCCTAGTTTGTTTATTTTAGGAAAGGTAGTTCTGCTGACTGTGCCTTTAATAGGTTCTAGACCGAAGTTCCATGAGTTGGGCAGGAGGGAACTATTTTCCCTTGCTTTTCTGGAGAGGGAATACATCTGTCCTGGGTGGTTCCAGCCAGTCTGTCTCTTTCAGTGAGACGCAGGGAAGCAGAGCAGGCTGTGTAGTCCATCATAAGTCACATTTGTACCCTAGCTCTGGTGAGGTCAAATGGGAAATATACCTGTACCTTGTTAATACATTCCAAGGACTGGCTGTTAGCAGGCCTGGGTTCTAAATAGGACCTGGTAGCCCTCTTCAGTGTGGAGCTGAGAAGTTCCTCATTACAGTAATCAAGGCTTGAAGTGATGAAGGCATGACTGATGGTGGCCAGGTTACAGTCCGAGATATACGGCCTCAGCCGTTGCACCAGATGTAATTTACAAAATGCGCTCCTTGACACAGCTGCCACCTGGAGAACCTGAGGAACCAAGGCAGGGCGCACCCCATAAATGATGGGGATCTCCACACCCTCAGCCCTCCCCACCAGCATCACCTCAGTCTTGTCAGGATTCAACTTCAGGCAGCTTGCCCTCATCCAGTCCCCCACAGCTGCCAATCACCAGGTAAGCAACGAGACTGCAGGGCCTTGGTCTGCTGAAAATGAAAGGTAGAGCTGGGTGTCATCCGCATATTGAGGACACTGCACCCCAAACCCTCTCATGACCTCGCCCAAAGGCTGCAAATATATGTTGAACAGGAGAGGGGACAGGATAGAACTCTGCAGGACCCCATACGTGAAGTCCTGGGGGGATGCAGAACAGTCCCCTAATATCACACGCTGGGTTCTCCTGGCCAGGAAGGAGCGGAACCATTCAAGAACTACCCCACTCACCCCACACGGTCCCTCATCCGAGTCACCAGCAGCTCATGATCAGCTGTATCAAATGCAGCCGATAGGTCCAGCAAGACCAAAAGGGTCACCTGTCCCAGACCTAAAGCAAGGTGCAGGTCACTGACAAGGCCACAAGCGCAGTCTTGGTGCCATACCCCGGATGAAAGCCAGACTGTGAAGGATCCAGAAAATGGACCCGGTCCAGATGATCCTGAAGCTGCTGGGACACAACCCACTCAATAATCTTCCCTAAAAAGGGAAGGTTAGAGATAGGTTGATAGCTGGTAAGGCCGTCCACGTCAATCAATGGTTTTTCGAGCAAGGGCCACACCACTGCCTCCTTAAGAGACCCTGGGACCCTGCCTTCCTGAAGGGAGGTGTTGACCCACTGTCTTCCTGTGGCCTTAACCAACCAGGATGGGCAAGGATCTAATTCACAAACTGTGGCCCTAACAGCCCCCAGGACATCGGCTGCGTTGGTGGGTCAGCGACTGAAACAGATCCCACAAAACAGGACACGCTGGGACATTCATAACCTCTGTTACCCATGCTGTATCAAGCGTTGCATCGAAGTCATTGCGAATACGAGCGATTTTATCCGCGAAAAAGTCAATGATCCTATTATAGCCGGCCTTGGAAATCTCCGCTTCCTGGTGGAGACAGGCTGGACTGACCAGCCCCTTCACCACCCAGAAGAGCTCCACCGGGCGAGACTTCGTGGACACTATGATGGCAGCGAAGAACTCCTTCTTTGCTGCCCGCACAGCTGACGCATAGGCTTTTAAACTGACTCTATGATGCAATTGGTCATCTTTGGCATGAGTACAGTGCCTCCGTCATTCCAGCCACCGCCTTTCTTGCTTCAGCCACTTTTATGTAGAAAAAGTATATTCCACTTAGTCTGTACAAAACATTCCCCTTTGGACTGATTCAGAGCATGAGAAATTTGAGCACCAGAGCAATCTAGTTGATTTGCAAGCAGTAGAAAAGTAGATGATGGGTTAGAATGGAAGTTGTAATTCAGATTGGATTATAGCAATTGCCCTCTGATATTTATATATAGACAATAGGGGTGTGTTGCCCTCTGATACTTATAGATAGATAATAGGGGTGTATACTGTTACCCTTTAATATTTATAGGGGTGTGCATCCATAGTGTTTTCTGTTACGTACTAAAATGAATAGAGCCCCATTTGTTTTCATATCTAATGTTATGAAAACAGATGATTAAGCAAAAGGTTGTCATTTGTTTTAATCCGTTTTTATATTAAATATATATTTTAAAAAACACCTGTGCATGCACAGAAAGGCTGCTGGGGCCATTCTGTGCACGTGCACTTTTCCAATATAATAAAAATGAAAATAAATATGGTACCAGCAGCGCTGATGCCATTTTAGAAAAGGACAACTGGTCTGTGCACATGCAGACCGACTGTCCTTTTCAAAATGGCACTTACGCTGCTGGCACCACTTTGGAAAAAGCTGCACATGCACAGAACAGCCCTGGCCGCCATTTGTGCATACACAGTGATATATATTTATTTTTTTAAAAATAATTTTTAATTTTAAAAATGGGGAGGGGGAAAGAAAATAGTAGATGGTTTATGAAAGACCCCGTCCCCCAAGCAAAGGTTTTTTTTGTAAATGAAAACAAAAACTAAAATGAAATGAATGTAATAAAATAAATAAATAAAATAAAAAATATATAAAACAGTAGGGGTGCCTTCTGCACACCTGAATAGACAATCCCGTTCTTGAGAGTGAAAATTGCTAATTGCTTCTGTGAAAACCAAGCATCCAAATATGCTTGTATGATTGATGTGTTTTTGCTTTCAAGAAAACAAAACTTAAAGTAAAATGACTTTAGGTTTGTGTGACAAATATTTGGTGCCTCGGCTAGCTGCCCTGAATGGAGTTAAACTGAGCAGTACCTTACAAAAATCCCCTTGAATAGGTTTCTTTGAAGTCCATTGGACCTGCTTCTGACCTTCCATATGCTGGTATGAAACAGGAGATAATGCTGCTGGAGTCAACAGATTTAAACCAGGGTAAATTTGGTGCAAGTGAGTTGGGAATCAGGCCCTTTGACTGTAATAGGAGTTGAGAATTTGATACCTCATAGCAAGTGTCTTGCAGTTTGTAGAATCGATCCTCTGTACGGTTTTTCCTAGGTTTCTGCTTGTATAACTTGGAGTAAGTATACAGTGCAGTGGGCTTTTCAATAATGGAAAAAATTAATTAGGAGATTGTAAAAACAAACCCACTGGCTATCTAAATCACTGGAATGGCAGTGTAACTTTTAAATACACTAAATTCTTTGCTAGCTTCTTGGCTCCATTAGCCTTTCATTAGGTTTTCAGCAGTAGACTCTACTTAAAGTATAGGGAGCTGTCACAGTAAGATGTTCTGCCAAATAAAAGTCATGAATAATGCACACAGGTCTCTTTGGTGACTCTCCCTGCTTCTCATTAAGGAGCAGAAGTATGTGCCATTTGTAAAATAATAACTGTCAGATATAGCACCTCTAATGCAGTGCTTGCAGCTTCTCCATTCTGTGCAGAGTCTTTTCTAAAGTGCATGACTTACATGCTCTGATTCACAAAATACTGCACCAGCGCACGCTCTCTTGAAGTGGATGGGGCACTTCAAGGAATGGAGTCTTGAATGTTGAGTGCCATTTGCTGGGGTCGGGTCAGGGGGGAAGGAGAAATGGTATAAAATAAAATATTATTATTGATATCTTTATTTTTAGGTATTGTGATTTCTGTCGGTTTGCTCCAGAGACTTAGGTTGGGTAATATAATATATCTACACATATATAAAAAACTCATGTTAAAACAATGCCCCAACGCCCCATGACACCTGTGCTCCGGGCTCTGCACTGGCTGCCTATAAAGCAATGGGCTAGGTTCAAGGTGCTGGTTTTGACCCTTAAAGCCCTTCATGGCCTGGGCCCTGCCTATCTGTGGGATCGCCTCTCTTCCCATGTGTGGGGGAATTGAGGGAATGGAGGGGGCTCCCTAGGGGGAGCGGAGGGACAGCGGGGAACACGCACACCAATATGGGTGGGGTAAGCAGCAGAGCTGTGCTTGGAAAACGCGCCCTCAGGGTGGGATAGGGCTGTCAGGATAATTAGTCCCTAGCCTGTATCATCACAGGGCATCTGGGTAATCGCACGCCCTGATTGCTGCTTATACTACAACACACACTCGGGGTAGGGAACGGGGATGGGAAGGGTGCAGGCGGTGTGGGATGGGGGTGAGGATGTCCCAGGAGGGGAAGGGGAGGATAGGACTTCTATTCCACGGGAGGACCCAGGTAGTAGTGCTCCCCCCCAAAACCCAACGGAATACAAGCTTACCTTTCAATGTACAACAAGCAGTCACTCACCCACGCACACACTGCACTCACTCCGTCCACTCTCACTACACGCCAAGCACAACCAAGGTACACAAGTCACAGGGAGCACGAGGGGCCAGTCTCATGGGCACAAGGCTCCGATCACCAGCAGTGTGGTCAGCCCTCCAGCGGGCTTTTAGCCTGGAGGTTTAGGGCGTTGCCGGAGCCGTGCTGAGCAGCGCAACGGGGGGGGGGGGCTGCCTCCGTCCGCGTTTCCTTCTGGGCCCCGCCCCCTGGAGCGCCAGCCGCCGGGCCATACGGCATGATGCCTTGCATTTCGGCCGGCAGGGGGCTGTCATGCTGCTGCGATACTTGCAGTGCAGGGGAGTCCCTGTTTGCCTCTAACGTCAGGGCTGTAGCGGGGTGCTCCAGTGAGGCGGGCCATCTGACTGGGCAGCAAGGTCATGGCGGGGAACCTGGGGTGCCTAGGGACTGTGGTTTAGGGGCGGGGCTCCTTACACCATGTGCCTGTGCGACCCCTGAGATCGTCCGTGGGGGCCTTTTTGAAGGTTCCCCAGGCAAGACGGGTGGTCAGTGATATGAGATCTTTTTCAGCGGCTGCCCCTGTCCTGTGGAATTCACTCCCAGAGGAGACTTGGTTGGCCCCCACCCTCCTGTCGTTTCGACGTTTGTGTAAGACCTGGCTGTTCCAGTAGGCTTTTGGCGAAGGTGGCGAGGTAGGGTGAGGGAGGTGGGGTTTGGGAGGGAGGGTGTGTTTTTATTACTTGTTTTAAAATGTGTAGATTTATTTTTAAATGTTTTATTGTTGAATTATTATTTTGTTGTGCATGTTGTTCGCCGCCCCGAGCTGCCTTTGGACAGGAGGGGCGGGATATACGTTTTGAATAAATAAATAAATAAATCCTATCCTCACCTGCCGAAAGCCTAACCAGATAAATAAGTCTTACTCTGGAACTGATCCTAACCCCCGTGCATGTGTGCACACAGTGCTTAATTTATAAAAAAAAAAAAAAGGAATTCCAGGGCCCAAACCTGTCACACAAGCCACATCCCTCCCTCATAAGCTATTCCCCCTGCCCCAGAACTTGACAGAACAAGGAAATGAACCGTAGTCACTAGACTAACCAGCCTCTCTACAACTGAATATAAAAGAGCAGTTCTTGTGATTGAATCTGTATGACTGCCACGGCAGGGGATGGGGCAGTGAAGTCATTAATGAAAGCCAAATAAACCACATAGGGTTCTTCTGACTTTCATTTCTAACTGTGAAATGGCCAATATCAGCCTCTCTCTGGTCTTTCACATTTCTGGGTGCACCCTCCTAGTGGGAATATTTCCCAGGGCTCAGCCCCCCACTTAAATTGACTTGCTAGGGCTGAGCCCTGGCAAGCCCTGTCCACAAATTGAGCCCTGTGTGCAACAACATAGTCTCCATAAAGGGGATGTGTGTGGCTTGCACGCACCTTGCTGCAAACCATCAGGGCGCTTTAGAAATTACTCCAGGAGTCTCACCTAGTTCTCCCCCCCACACCAAAGTCAAGCCACCCCCAGCTGGATGCTGCTGAGGCTGCTCCGCCACTGCGCCTACCCAGGTCCCCCACACCCAGGAGGCAGCCACACTTACTCAAGCTATGTACACAAACCTCCCTTCTTTGCGCAACTCTCTTTACAGAAACCCCTGGTTTAACTGCACATGTGCAAGAATGATTTTTTCTGAGTTTAAGAACTCTTTTAATACTGCTCTAAACATTATCAGTCCATCCAAAGTGAGTAATAGATTACTGTGGCTACATTTATGTGAATTCGTGAGGCACAACTTGCTGAATTGAGGAAGGTATCACCCCACAAAACCTGGTAGGACTCGGTGAAAATGACATGAACCAATTAACCTTAAAATCGTTATAACTTTAGATTGACTTACTAGATTGGCTTCAAATTTTGCATATACCACCCTACCTCCTAAAAGACCACACACTGCAGTTTTGAGAGTGGAAGTTCAAGCCATTTATTCATAGGAACATTTCAGTGTTCCAGTGTTTACAATGGGAGTGTAGCCTCCCTTGTACTTACCAGCCCATGCCAGGGTTGGTAAATAAGATTTGATGTCTTGGTAACCTTTCTCAGCTATGCTTTTGTTGTTACCTCCCCCCACCCTTATGATAAAAAAGGGCTTGCAGGCCAGAATGTTGCAGTTTGTGTCAACAGGACTACTTCAAACAGGCAAGACTTGCATTATGCTGTAAAGGAGACAAGACAGGTCTTCATCCTGATCTCCTGCTATAGAGGCACAATTTTCACTGGAAATGCCTTGTCTCCAGCAGGTTTAGCTCTGATTATTTTTAGCTGAATCAATAGTTGTACTGTGGCAGTAAAGAGGGAGAAATGGTCCTTTAGGTCATACTTTGCTCATTGACCACTTTGCTGACTTTTAAATTGGTCCTGATATCGAATGAGGAGTCGGAGCAGATGGGAGGTGCATCACTATAGCTTGTCCTTTTTCTTCTTGGGATATGTCCTCTCGGTTTTAAAATAGAGGTGGTTTTGTATCGCTTCCACTGTGAACCTCAGATAATGATCTGCTTTACACTTCAGCCTTCCAGGTGGCAGCAGGAAAAACAAGTCCTGTATTAATTTAGGAGGAGCAAGAAGAGCCTCTTGTCATTTGGAGATGTTTGTAGCCTGTCACAGCTGGAGCTGGAGCTTCAAAATGTTGAAATGTCTGGCTCCGTGACAATGCACTTCCCTAATAATTGGTGGACAGATAAGTTATACAGAGGATGGAAGAGCTTTAAAATTCCTCCCTCTGACTATACCATAAGCATCTCTGTAGCCTTTCTTGGGAGAGCTGAACAAGCTGGCTTTCATCTAGATGAGCAGTTCCCCAACTTCTCATAGTGAGTCCCCCTGTTCAAAGGAGGGAATTGTATCACACTGTAGTTTACAAATATAGAGATCTAAAAATCCCATGCTTTCAAAAAACGCACATACGAAAATAAAAATCTTTTGATGAATATAGTCATAAGAAATGTATTGGTGTCAAAAGTACTCAGTTTAATTGAGAGAGAGAGGAGAAGCCAGCTAAGTCATCCTAAAAGTCAGGAAGAGAATATTCCTGACTGCTCAGTCCCAACTACAGCTGAAACCTATTCTGGTGGTTATGAAATCTAGTTATGAGCATGAAAATATAGAATGCATAATAGAGAAGAAGAAAGGTAGGTCAGGCTACCCGTAGAGAGGGGAGGGAGGGACAGGGAGGAGAGAGAGTAGTGGAGTGGGATGGATATAAGGGAGAGAGAATTGTGGGATGTATAGGAGTGGGTGGAGAGGTTGGAATGAAGGGATAGCAGGGGGAGAATAGAGGAATCCCCTGGCACACCCTGTGCCATGTAGGTTGAGAACATTTGACTTAAGACAGTTTGTTCTCACCACTAGAATATCTGGTGGTTGACCTCATCACTTTTAAGATGAGAATGAAATATATTAAGCATTTACTGATTCACTGTCTGCAACTGGTAAGGCAGATAATGAATAATGCACTCAAAATAATGTACATTTTGCCGGGCACAGATTTGATAAGAATAGTAAATGATGGTGACACTTGGAGATGAGTTCTCATCAGAATACAGAGAAGCGTAGAACCGGAGAGTTGGAATTGACCTCAAGGGTCACCTGATCCAGCCCCTTGCTCTGAGGGAGGATGCTCTATTCCTAAAACATCCTGGCAGATGCCTGACCAGTCTTACCTTGAAAACCTCCAGGGAAAGGCAGGCAGTGTTGAACTGTTCTACTAACTGTTAATTCTGCTGATAAAGTTGATGTCTCATTTGCATATGTGAATATTACATTTAAGTGTGCAGCACAGTAATTTTGTATGCAGATAGTCAATTAGATTTCTGCCTGGTCATCTGCACTTGTGGAAGTTAATCATGTCAGGTGGAGTTTGATTATTTTATTTTTTTAAAGTGATAATTGCAATCGGTATCTTGAAAGACTTTGTAGAAACAGTAAGTTGACTTGAGAATCAACACTGCCCTTTTTTGTTTGTTAGTATTCTGCAGTGTGTATGTCATCATATTTAATGCACCCTTTACACCATTCTCCCAATGTAATTAATGGTTTATTGATTGAAACTTACTTACTGGTATAAAATGTTAGATAAAAAAGGATTTCGTACAGGACCAAAATACGCTTGCCTTGCTAATGCAAGTGGTCCTGCGGCCTTGAACTGGGTAAGGCACCTCAAGGAAGCATACAAAAGTTTGCCCAGATATTTTTCTACATTTCTTAAATGATGAAGTCTGCATGAGCCATCCTGCGGCATATTAAACTCAACATGCAATGCATCAGCTGTTCAGAGTTGGTATTGAGTATGATGGTGTTTTTGAGATGCTTTGCCGTCTGCAGGGAAGCTGAAGATTTGAAAAACAAGACAAGCTTTTATTGCTGAGAAATGAAGTAGGATGTAACAGTGGTTAGATGGGCATGGCCGTAAACCACCTGCTTAGGGGAAATAAGTTGTCATTACGCTCTAATCTCCATGCCAGATTGTGACTGTTTCTGATGGGAAGAGCATGGGGTACTTGTTTGGTATTTTTATTTTATTTGTTTATTTCACATTTAATACCCCGTCCGTTCTGCGTGAGGTAGCTCAGGGCAACTTACATATCCAATATACCTATAAAACAGTATACAAACAATTGTAAAACATCTAAAAATTCATTCCACCCCCACCCCCCCATATCAACCTCCCCATCCTACCGATCCCCACCACCAAACACCTGGCAGAACAACCAGACCTTACGCTGCCTCCAGAAGGTGAGCAGATCTGAGCAGAGGTGGACCTCTGCTGGAAGGAATTTCCACAGCAATGGAGCAGCTGCCAAGAACGCCCTCCTCACAGTGGCCACCTGATGAAAATGCAGGACTTCCAGGAGGGCACCCCCAGATGACCATAGGGGCCACCCCGGGGCATGGGGAATGAGGCAATCCATTAGGTAGGTAGGACCCAGACCATTTAGGGCTTTATAGGTCAGCACCGTGAATCAGACCCGGAAGACTATAGGCATCTAGTGCAGCGCACAAAGAACTGGAGGGGTGTGCTTACGATGACCCATCCATGTAAGCAGACAGGCTTGCAGGCCAGTAAGTTGCAGTTTGTGTCAACAGGACGGGCAAGGATCTAATTAACACATAGTGGCTCTGACAGTCCCAAGCACATCTGCCGTATCAGCAGGCACCATAAACTGAAACCAATCTCACAAGACAGGACATTCACACCCTCTGACTCCACCACTGCCTCAGTAAAGGTGGAGTTGAAGTCATGGTGAATGCGAGTGATTTTATCTGCAAAGTACTCCATAAACATGTCACAACGGGCACTGGATGACTCCAGTTTCAGGTGCAGACAGGCTGGACTGACCAGACCCCTCACCACCCAGAAAAGCTTCACTGGATATGATTTAACAGATGAACCTTTTCTTTGCTGCCCGCACAGCTATGGCATAATCCTTAAAAAAAAATAGTTTGTGCTGTAGTCGGTCATCTTCAGCATGAGTATGGTGTCACAGACGCTCTAACCACCTCCCCTCATGCTTCTGCCATCCCAGGTCCTCCATAAAGACAGAGGTGATGTTGGTGGGGAGAGCGAGGGAGGTAGTGGCCCCCCTGATTGGGGTGGTTCGCCCTCCTATAGCTCAGCAGGTCCGGAGTCTGGGGGTGATATTGGACACAGATCTCCGCCTGGAGTGGCAGGTTGGAGGCAGTCGCAAAGGCTGCTTTTCGACAGCTGCATCTGGTACGGAGGCTGCGTCCGTTCATCTCCGGCCCGGACCTGGCCTCCCTCATCCATGCCTTTGTCACCGCGAGGCTGGACTACTGCAACGCGCTCTACGTGGGGCTTCCCTTGTGCCTGGTTCGGAGGCTGCAGCTAGTGCAGAATGCGCCGGCCCGGCTCCTTCGGTCTGCCGGGGGTGTCTTCTTGGAGGTCCCCCGTGTTAAGTGGGGGGCCACAATGGAGAGGGCATTTTTGGTGGCCAGGCTGTGCCTTTGGAACTCCCTTCCGGAGGAAACTCACCCGGCCTTTTGATATTCCGACAAAGATGTAAAACCTGGCTGTTCGCCCAGGCCTTTGGGGAGGGTGGGTTAATGGGGTTTCATCTCCCCTACCCTATTTTATTGTTTTAAATGTTTCCCAGGCCCTGTTTTAATACTTTATGTATTTTTGATCTGTTTTTAAATGGTTTTATATGTATTTTATATTTTTTTGTTGGAAGTCGCCCCGAGCTGTTCTCAGGAGGGGCGGGGTATAAATCTAGAAATAAATAAACCACCAGGACCTGTGGTACTAAAGCACAGGAAGCGGACACCTGGGAGCCACTCGATCAATGGCCTCTGCCAGAAGATCATTCCACATGGCAATGAGGGCATCGATTGAGGGGCCATTGAGATCCGAGGATAATTCCCCCAGAGCATTCCGGGATCCTACTGGATCCATACGTCTCTGGGGGTGGACCAACCTAATAGGTCCCATGCCCTGCCAGGGACACAAGTGTGCTGGGACAAGGGCTCTCAGGAGGTAATGGTCCGACCATGACAAAGGTGACACCATAACACCTCAATCATAGGGCCCCACCACCTCAAGTTCTGTGCAAAATACCAGGTCCAGAGCATGCTGCCTCTTGTGTTGGGCCAGTCACAACTTGGGACAGGCCCATGGTTGCCATGGAGGCCATGAACTCCTGCTCTGCCCCACACAGCCTGACCTCAGCATTAACGTTGAAATCCCCCAAGATGATTGTTATATTAATTGTATAATGAGCCACCCTGAGCCTTTAGGGAAGGGCGGGATAAAAATCTAAAATAAATAAATAATTCAGTGGTTGAATGTGGAAGCAGACATGGGCAGGGAGTAGAAGGAATCCTGTTGCAGAGTATTGAGAGGGTGTACAAGAGGAGGAAAGGAGTGAAATAAAGGAAAAGGTAAGTAGTAGAGAATTGTGAATCAGAGGAGGTGGGTTTTTTTGACTCTGTGTTTTGCCAGGACTTAAGGAATGGGGAAGTTTTCAGATCACTTATTGCTCCATCCTTTGTCCAGAGGCATAGTATAATGTAACGCAGTGTAATTTTGTGATAGTGCTGAACTGGGAGTGATGCCCTTTGACTTCAGTAACTAAACTTATTTAAAAACCATGATTCTGGTGAAGTGTTGTTTTTGTGGGGTTTTTTAAAAGTAAATTTTAAACTAACGGATTGAAATTAATAAAAAGATGATTCTGCGCTTGAAGCACCAGATTGGGCTGCAAATTATACTGCCCCAACACAGAGGCTGGCTCTTGGAGATTGTAGCCAGGTCCCCAGATGTTAAAAAACTGACAATTGCCTTCCTTGCCGACGCGCCCCCCCCCCCAATGAGACACAGAGACAGTATTTGGTTTTTCAAAATGGCCGCACTCTTTATTTCCAATCATCATCCAGGCCCGTGGGTATTGCACAAGCAATCTGGGTCCAGTAGGCTAGCTACTTAACGTACTTATTAACACTGGTACCGACAGGGATGTGCCCTCCCTTGTCAGTACCGAACAAGATAACTCCCCCTTTCGACAGCCCTTGGCTCTGGCCGAAAGGGGACCATTCCCAACTGTGGGGTTGAGTAAGGAGGTAAGTACCCGCAAAGCCAGCAGACCGTGCATGTACCTACTGACCCGTCTGGGTACCCCTCCCAGGGTGATAACCGCAGTGCTTGCTGCGCCGCGCATTGCACTGGGTGTCATCTCCCCATCTCTTAAGGAGATGACTCATCCTAACCTACTCTTACCTATTTATCCTACTGTAGCATACTGGACCCCCGCTGAGTGCAACAATTGTTTACCCTTCTTTATCGTTCAATTCAATT
>QEPC01009267.1:2248732-2265310 GCA_003113815.1 Sphenodon punctatus
AAGATGAAGCCCAAGCTGCGGGCTTGGAGAACAGGACGGATGGTGACCCCATCGATGCAGATGGTCAGGTTAGAGGGAGAGGAAGGGGAGGGAGGAAAAATGAGGAGTTCGGTCTTGGCCATGTTTAGCTTGAGTTGACGTCGGGACGTAAGGTTGTACCTTAACCATCTGGACATCCTGATGCTTCTGAGTATGAACTGACTCTTGTATGTGTCTTGCTTGAACAGAGATAGCTAGCTCCTCTAACTGGCTCTACTAGCTGATGGAAACAGATATAATATTCAATTAAACAAATCTTATCAATCATCTTCTTATAAGTCAGCTACACAAACTGATTATCAGTCAATTACACGTGAACACACCCCAGTAAAATTGATATTATCATTTATCCCCTTGGGAGCTAAGGTACCCAAAGTGTGAATCCAAAAGGACTCACTTTGAGATAAAATCAAACTCCTATCCTGTCCTTTCTGCAAGTCGGCCAAAACGCGCTCTATAACAAACACTTTAAACTGTATAGGAGAATGATGTTTATCTGGTAAAATGGTTAATCAGAGGTGCCTCAGAGGCTTGACATCTAATTTTACTTTTGTGTTCCAAAATCCTTTTCTCCTGGTAGTTTGTTCCACATACATATATCCACAGGGGCACACAATCACATAGATGACGTATGATGAATTACAATTAGTGAACAATTGGTTCAAATAAATTATATTTCCATCAGTAGGATTTACAGATTGTTTAAGCTCTAATGTCTGGGGGCATATAGAACACTGTCCACATTTATAATGTCCCCAGACCTTGTCTTTCTCTCTCCTACAGTCCCTAAGAACTGATGGTACGAATTTGTCAGCTATGTTCCAGGTTCTTCTATATTCAATGCATGGAGGAATACCACATCCTATAACATCTTGGACAAGGTGCCAATGTTTAAAAATAATACATTTAATAGCATAAGATATGTGAGTAAAATCCATGGACCATCATTCTATACTTTGGAATGCAAAGTGCACAGTAATGTAACAGTATGTGAATTAAAATCTGCAAAGGCCAGTATTACATCTTCCTGTCCTCATTTATTATACTTAGCTAGAAGAAGTGACTTCATTTTGCTGTGCAGGCTAGGGCTGAGACCTTTACATCTTGGAAAGGTCTGAGCATGCTCAGAAGGGGCCATGTGGCCCTTCTGAGCATCCCAGTTTTAATTAATGTATTTATTTAAATAAAAAGAACTTACTGGAAGAAGCCACGCGTTGTCGGAGACCCTGCAGAGAGCAAGTACTCCACTAGACTCCTGCTCTCCCCTTCCTTGGCCCCCATTGACCTATTCTCTCCCTGGCCAGAGTGGGGGGTAGTGAAGGGAGAGCAGGAGCCTAGCACCAGCCCCCATCCCTGCACTTGGCTGAGGATTTTCCAAGTTCTGACATTTCGGGGGCCATTTCTCGAAACGTTGGAACTTGGAAAATCAAGTCAAGTACCTCAGTCCTTGTTTTTTTCCAAGGAAAACCAAGGACCAAGTTTCAGCACTAGTGCAGACCTATGTATGGCATGTCATGACTAAGTTGCACAAAAATATGGAATTTTGCTGTTGCTTTGACATGAGTAGAAAAGATGGTAGAGAACTACGCACATTACTCAAAGAAGGTTCCATATCGGGTAATAAACCAGTATCAGCTGAGCCTCCTGGTGAAGAACATCTTTTTAGGAAGAAGAGAGTTAGAAGCAGTTGTCTAAAGAAACCACAGCTATTTTCCAGAGATTAAAATGAGTGAAACAGGCAGAATTTGAAAGTATGCCATATTTTATTAATGTGTAAATGTCAGACCTTCAGTTACATGCATGAAATCATTGATGTAATGTTCAGTCTATACAGAAATGTATCCCTGCTAACTAATATGTTTTAAAAGAGAAGTGTTTATTGTACTAGCTACATCTGGTACAGCAATATCTGCGATATATCTCAAACTCCGACCTGGCCACTAACATCCATGCCTTCATCACCTCAAGACGGGACTACTGTAACACGCTCTACGTGGGGCTACCCTTGGTGACGGTTCAGAAAGTGGCAGCCTGACTCCTTATGGGGACAGGAATTATTTGTTAGGAATTATTCGCAAGGGAATAGAGAATAAAACTGAGGATGTCATAATGCCTCTATACAAATCAATGGTGCGACCGCACCTTGAATACTGTGTGCAGTTCTGGTCGCCCCAGAACAGCTATGTCAAAAAAGACATAGCTGAACTAGAAAAGGTACAGAGGAGGGCAACAAAAATGATCCAGAGTATGGAATAGCACCCATATGAGGAGAGGCTTGATAGGTTGGGGCTCTTAACCTTGGAAAAGAGACGGCTGAGAGGAGATATGATAGAGGTCTATAAAATCATGAGTGGTGTGGAACTTGTAAACAGGGAACGGTTATTTACCCTCTCAACTAGTACTAAAACTAGGCGACACTCCATGAAACTCACAGGTGGCAGAGTAAAAACAAACAAAAGAAAGTATTTTTTCACTCAGCGTACAATTAGGTTGTGGAATTTACTGCCAGGGGAGGTGGTCAAGGCCAGCGGTTTAGCTGAGTTTAAAGGAGGTTTGGACAAGTTTCTGGAAGATAGGTCCATTAGCAGCTATTAGCCAGATAGGATTGGGGAACAAAACCCTTTACTGTCAGGAGCCTGGGGATGACCCAAAGGGAATGGATAGCATGGTGACCTGTTGGGTGCTTCTCCCAGACCCCCGTGACTGGCCACTGTCGGAGGCAGGATGCTGGACTCGATGGACCATTGGTCTGACCCAGTATGGCACTTCTTATGTTCTCATGACAGGTCGTCGTGAGCACATAACACCGGTGCTCCATTCACTGCACTGACTGCCTATAGTCTTCCGGACCCGATTCAAGGTGTTGGTTCTAACCTATAAAGCCCTACACGGTCTAGACCCCACCTATCTGCGGGACCACCTCGACCCCCATGGTAGGCCAAGGGCGCCCTCCTCGGGGTTCCCTGAGTTTCTTGGGTGGTGATCATGGGGAAGGCATTCTCAGTGGCTGCTCTGAAGCTGTGGAACTCCCTTCTGGTGGCGGTCCGTTTGGCCCTGAACCTCCTCTCCTTTAGAAGACAATGTAAAACCTGACTGTTCCGCCAGGCTTTTGGTGAGGGAGACGGGTAGTGGGAGGGGATTGGGTTGGAAAATGTTAGCTCCATTCTGTTGTATTTTTTTAAACGGTTGTTTTTTATATTGTAGCTAATATTTTAATGTTTTAATATTTTTGTATGCCACCCCGAGCTGCCTTGGAACAGGAGGGGGTGAGATATTAAATCATTGTAATAAATAAATAAATATTCTAAATATAAAATATTACCACAGTACACTTACATCTTCTCCAAAGAGGTAATTTAAAAAATTCATATTTTCCTGAAAGATGGTAGAACAGTAGCTGCTTTATTATTCTGGTCTTACAGAGCTCCACTATTAACATTCTCTGTCTCAATTGGGATGAACTACATCTTTAAAAAATGTACAAAATGATACTCCCCATTTCCCCCTAAGAACTTAGTTTTTTATTAGCCAATGTTATTGCCATAATCTGTCATGTAGTATGCAGCATGTCAAATCTGTTTAGGTGAACAGGTTGTGGTTTTTTTAAAAAAACTGTACAGGGCTGCTGCTGGACCACAGATTTGAGTCCTGTTTTTTTAAAATGGAAAATCACAATTTCTCAAAGAGAAGAAAATACAATGCAAAAAAGAGTAAAAGGGTGCAGCCACACGAGACACTTCAGTTTGGGCAGCCTTATCCCACATCAGTCACCATTGCCCTGCGATGCAGTGAATTGTGTGTCTGGCAGCTGCCAGATATTCAATGCCACTTTGTGGTGTGGGCAGCTGTCTGCTACGCCCTGTGGCCTCGAAAAAAGACGCAGCGCCTAGTAGCCTTACCTAAAGTGGTGTAAGGCTGCCCAACAACTACTGCTCATGGGACTGGTCTCCATCTGCCCTATCATGTGACGAGGCTTTGAGCAGCGTGCGCTGTTGCCAGGCACGTGTGGCCATGCTATAGCTGGGGGTGGGATTGTGGGTGGACCTGGGGAGGGTGGGTGGAATGGGATTAGGTGGCTGCGCATGTTGCTGACACCTCTGCCCACTCCGGGACATGGCGGAACTTCCTACAGCAGCCTGCATGCCCAGCTTCCTCAGGGGGCGAACCATCTTCCCTGGTCTGTCTGCTGGTCCCGCAGTGTGGCAGCTATGTTTGTCCGCCACGGGGTGCGCTGGGGATTGGGCCCACCCAGCTTGTGTGGCTGCAGCATACTGTAGTCTACGTAGCTGCTTGTATGCCTCAAATACATCTTTATCTGAATATATCTGCCTATTGTAGTGGAAGTGTTCTAATGGAGGTGCAAGAGATGCTTTGGGAATGCAAGGGATGAAAACAGGGCCATAACTACAGGTGGAGCCACTGTTCCAGGTTTTCGCTGTGTCTCTTCCAGAGCTGCCTGTGCCTTCCCTCGTGAGCCATGAGATGGTGCTGTATCTGTCAGCAGCTGCCACCCCACCCCCAGCCCCTCCCCTTTCCCACCTGCCCCCCAAGCCTTGGTCTGCTCTGGTGTCTCGCTGCCACCCCGTGCCACAGCATCCTACAATGCCTGTCCCAGACTCCTCCGTCCCTGTCCTTCCCTTTCTGCTTGTATTTCTCAATTCAGTTTGTTATGGGGCCCAGTAATTTAACTTGCCCAAGGGTCCTATTAAACCTAGCTATAACACTGGATAAAAATAGTCTTTCAGAGACTTGTGTTCACCGTGTTTTCCCCTTCGTGGCAAGGGGGAAAACAGTGAACCCAGGACCTTGATTATTTTAAAGTGGCAATGTAGGTGAATTCCAGCCCCCAATACATTTGAATTTTAAGAAGGGTGGCCATATCTCCCTTTTAAAAGAGGATGGTTATGAAAAATACATGTTGCAGGGCTGCATTGGTTCCAGTGCAGCCCTGCACCATGTATTTTTCATAACCATCCTCTTTTAAAAGGGAGGTATGGCCACCCTAGGCTTAAAGGGTCTGATTTATTTTTAATGCTTGTAAATTTACCAAAACAAAAAACTTTACAGTTTAAAAAAAACATTAAATGCACAACAGTTTTTAAAACTAAAAACTTTCCTCTTCAAAAACATCACAAAATCAATTTGATTCTAGCTTAAACTCCAAAAAACATACGAGTTCATTAGTCACAATTTTAAAAAACATTCCACTCCATACATTGCAACAAGACATAAACACCAAAAAACATGGAAATTATTTCAGAATTTGAGGAATATTTAATAATTTATCCTCATCAACATATATGTAATATATGTACTTAATTCCTTACCATACATACTTTTATTCATTTTTATTAATAACTAAACTTTCACATGTTTTCATTATTAAACTTTAATTTATTATCATAATTCGACAATGAACAATTTTTTGAGTGCATTAACTCTGCCCTTTACATGTATACAAATTGTGTACATTTCATACAATAAACTGTTAACAATGTCAATGTAGAGAACATTATAGAATTCGTTGTACAGAATGCAGTTCTGTAGAAACAGAGTTAACAGAACTTAACAGAAGTTGTGTAACTTCTAACCATAGTGTAAACTAGGAGTAACTCTACAAGATCCAAAGGAGATTGAGGAGGAACTTGGTGTGTGACTTTTTTAAAAAACATGTGGAGGCTATCCACATCAAAACATAGCCTCCACATCTCTCTCTCTCTCTCTCTCTCTGACACACACACAAACGCATGCCCTCTTCTCCCCCCAACTGAGTCTCTCTCTCACACACAAACACACAGACTCTTCTGCCCCCCACTCTCTCACAAACCCACACGCATCCACTTCTCTCTGCCCCACTCTCACAAGCACGCACGCACGCAGACTCTTCTCCCCCTCTCTCTTTCTCTCTCTCACAAACACACATGCACACATCCACTTCCCCCCCACTCTTACTCACAACTTTTGAGAACTTGCAGACTTTTCACTCAGTATGAAAAGTTGCAGACTTTTGACTGTACTTTTGACTCTGAAAAGTCTACAACTTTTCATAGGAGTGAAAAGTCTGCAACTTTTGAAAAGTTGCAGACTTTTAAAGGTACGGAGTCAAAACTTTGCAAGTTTTCATACCAAGTGAAAAGTCTGTAACTTTTGTAAAAGTGCAGACATTTCACTTGGTTTGAAAAGTTGCAGAATTTTGACTCTGTACTTTTGACTCTGAAAAGTCTACAACTTTTCATAGGAGTGGAAAGTGTGCAACTTTTCAAAAGTTGCGGACTTTTAAAAGTACGGAATCAAAAGTCTGCAACTTTTCAAAAGTCATGTAACTTTCCTTCTTCTTCTTCGAGGATCTCCGCAATTCTCACTGTTGGGATTCACTTCCTGCTCCGCAGGTACCGGAAAACCTCTTGTCAGCAGTTTCCAGGCAGAAGATAACCTGGAAAGATCTAGAATAAGGTGAGGGCTCCGTCCCTCCCTCCCGCTTGGAGAAAAGCGTGGGTTTTAGATCGCGCGAGAGCAGGAGTCTATAAAAGGGGGCGGAGCCCTTGCCACCTCAGTTCCTTCCAACCACGCTGCATTGGAAGACCTCTATGCTTTTCAGCACCATCAGTAGTTAAAACTATAGAATAAATAGATAGTAATAGTATAGGGGAAGAGATTAGAAAGCTACGTTAGAAGACCTTACAACTAGTGCGGCTGGGCTCCACCCGCCCCGCGGGGTCTCCCCCGGGTCTCCCCGCCTTCCTCGAGCTGGCGAAGTATGCCCAAGCAGCCGGGCTTCAAGCGGCGCGCTTCCTGCCCAGCCACGCTCTCAGTGAGTGACACTCACGAGCTGTGTCTTACCTGCTTGGGAGAGGGGCATAACACCAGGCCCTGCCTCCACTGTGCTACGCTCTCCTCCCGAACCAAAAGAGCTAGGGCCCTGCGGCTGCAGGAGATCCTCACGAGGAAAACTCTTCAGGGCGGTGAAGACGGGCCTCTGTCGCTCTCTTCTCGTTCAGCCTTCATGGATTTGCCTGCGGTCTCTACCGTTCAATCCCATGTCCTGGACTCTGTAGACGGGGTTCCGGTACCGTTGCCCCCAACGGTACCAGAAGTGCCCGGTGAAGGGACGAGCTCCCCCTTGCACTTGCTGCCCTCCGTTACTGCTCCCGCTGCAACCAAGGAGCGTCACTCCCGACGCCACGGAGAGCACAGGAAAAAGAAGAAGAGATCCCGGAATGCGGATGCAACGGTTCTAACCCGTCTGCTCCAGGTCGAGACTCTTTTTTCCCCAGCCGTTCTGGAGTCTCTCACGCTTTCTCAGCACCCGCTACCGCAGGTTCCGCCTGCACCACCCACTCCGGTACCACCGGCTCTGCCTGTGGCGGGAACTCCGGTACCGCCGGCTTCGCCTACTGCGCCCACGCCAGCACCACCTCTGGTACCACCCGTGGTACCGCCTACGCAGCAACCGTCCCCAGTGCCTCTCGCGACGGAGCATCACAGGCTCTCACGCCCAGCCTCCCAGACTTGGTACCACAGGCACCACCGGTCCCGCTTTGGTTCACTACACAGAGAGGAAGCCTCAGAGCCTGAACTCCTAGCTGAACCTAACCTTTGTGAGCTACAGCATGGCAGACCACTTCAGGCCTCTAGGGACCAGCGCTCCCGATCTCCGTGCTCCTGCTACCCCCTCACAGTGAGGCACGGTACCGCCACAACGACTTCTCCCAGTACCATGACTATGGGCACCTAGATTACCAGTACGGACAGTACCGGCACCGATCACGATCACCCTACCTTCCAGATAGGGATCCCTGGCCGACCGGCTCAGCCACAAATCCACTGGCCAACATGAGTGGGCCCTCAACAACTCTGTCCTGGCAGATCTCTTTCAGTTATGGGGCACTTCCTCTATAGATCTCTTCACCTCTCGAGAGAACACAAAACTCCACAACTTTTGCAGCAGGGCGGGCCAGGTACAGGGATCGATCTCCGACTCCTTCGCCATCTCCTGGAAGGGGCCTTTGCTCTATGTGTTCCCGCCCATCCCCTTGATTTACAGGGTTCTCCACAAAATTCAGATAGACTGCGCTCGCGTCATTCTGATAGCTCCAGCATGGCCTCGTCAGCCCTGGTACCAAACACTCCGAGCTATCTCTGTCGACGCCATCACTCTCCCCCTCCTACCCAATCTTCTCTCTCGGGAACAGGGGACTGTCCTCCACCACGACCTCCGGTCGCTTCATCTCTCCGCCTGGTTGATCAGGTTTTGATGCTCGACGCCTCTCCTGAGGTCACACAGATTCTACTCAATTCTCATCGTCCCTCAACTCGATCTTGCTATGCAGCGAAGTGGAACCGTTTCTCAACTTGGTGTGCCTCGCTGCCCTGAGATTTAGACAACTTATCCATGAACCACGTCTTTCGTTACCTGATACATCTTCATGACTCTGGACTCTCTCTCTCATCCCTCAAGGTACACCTCGCTGCACTCTCCTCTCGTCTCCTCCCACCTGAAACACATTCGTTTTTTTCTCACCCCCTCATGAAAACCTTCTGGAGTGGACTGGTCAACTCCTTCCCTCCCTCCTCCTGCCCTACCCAGCGATGGGACCTTAATCTGGTCCTGACCAAGCTGATGGGACCCCCCTTTGAACCCATGGCATCCTCTTCTCTGGAGAACCTCTCTATTAAAACAGCTTTCTTGATAGCTATCACTTCCGCACGGAGAGTTTAGGAGCTCTCCGCCCTACAAGCCTCTCCTCCTTACACCATTTTCCACCGTGACAAGGTGGACCTCAGAACGGATCCTTCTTTCATCCCTAAGGTGGTTTCCCCCTTTCATTTAAACCAAACCATCTCCTTACCTGTATTTTTCCCTAAGCCGCATTCTTCCCCAGCGGATCGGACTCTCCACACTCTCAATGTCAAAAGAGCACTGTCCTTTTACATTACCCGCACTCGCTCCTTCAGAGCATCTGATGCCCTATTCATTTCCTATGGTGGCCAACGAATCGGAGTTAGAATCACATCCCAGAGACTCTCTAAATGGATTCCCCTCTGCATACGAAGGTGTTATGAACAAGCGGGCAAGACACCCCCTTCTCATCTTCAGGCTCATTCCACCAGAGCAGTCACCTCATCGATTGCCAACTTCCATGGAGTCCCTATCCAGGACGTTTGTAAGGCTGCCACGTGGTCCTCTGTGCATACCTTCACCAAGCACTACTCTCTAGACCTGGCGACCAGAATAGACTTGGGAGTGGTCAGAGCAGTTTTACGCTCCATATTTGACTGACCTCCTTGACTCCCTCCACCTAAGGTAGGTCTTTTACTGCTTTTCACTTTCCCAATAGTGAGAATCGCGGAGATCATCGAAGAAGAAATAGAGGTTACTTACCAGTAACTCTGTTTTTCAAGAGAGCTCTGTGTATTCTCACGACCCGCCCACCTTCCCCTCTGTCTCGGAGGTACCCTTCGGGTCTTCCAGGGACAGGGTTGGAAGGAACTGAGGTGGCGAGGGCTTCGCCCCCTTTTATAGACTCCCGCTCTTGCGCGATCTGGAGCCTGAACTTTTCTCCGAGCAGGAGGGGGGAGGGAGGGACGGAGCCCTCACCTTATTCTAGATCTTTCCAGGCTATCTTCTGCCTGGAAACCGCTGATAAGAGGTTTTACGGTACCTGCGGAGCAGGAAGTGAATCCCAATAGGGAGAATATGCGGAGCTCTCTCGAAGAACAGAGTTACTGGTAAGTAACCTCTATTTATGCTGTGTTTTGCTGCTCAACTGCGCATGTGCAAACCAGCAGAACTGATTTTTAAATAATTAATAACTCAGTTTTGGCTGCACCAATCGCTATCATATTACAGAAGCAGTTGTTATTGATCTCATGTTCCAAGTCTGTGATGCTGGGGGGCTCAACTCATCCAGGGGGAGGAGATATTGATGATTCAAAATCATGAGGACATGTGAATTTTGACCACAACCAATTAACTTTTAAACAGTCATAACATTTTATTTTCCTGATGCATCATCTTCAAACTCAGTGCATATGATGGTCCTCACAAATTATAGCCATGGATACATTTTCAGAAATGTAGCTCAAGCGGTTTCCTCAAAATCGGGGCTTCAGCAGTCCCTTGTTTATAATGGAGAGTGGTTGTGCATTTAACTTCCTTACAGCTACTGCTGTAAGGAAATAATAAGCAGTAGGATCCATAGTAGCTATACTCTGAAAACAAACACCCAAATGGAAAATTATTTAAAATCATCATGGGCCTAATTCTGTTGTTGTTTACATAATTGCAAGTCTGATATTACTTGTCTGAAATCCTAATTTACAATGGACAAATTGGCGAGACATTACCTACCAAGAAGGAAAAAGTATTCTATAGCTGTTTTCAACATGTTTACCTGTCACAAAAGCTGACAATCTCTCTCTCTCTCATATACATACAGCTTAGCAAATGCAGAACTTATTTTTTTTCAAAGAAAATATTTAAATATATTCTGTTGATGAAACAATTGTGAATTTTAATGTGGAATTAGCTAATGGATGTAAGTTGAGTTAATTGTCAACCAGAAAGGACTTTTTCAATAGTAATTCTAACTTGCTCCCAGTTGTGGGCTTGCTGGACACTAGGGATAGGAGGCTTGGATTTGGATTAATTTGCCACCATTTTGGAAAAGGAAAGCTGGTCTGTCCACGCACAAAATGACTGCTGCGCATGCAGCGAATGGCTGTCCTTTTCCAAAATGGTGGTGACAGTGCCATTTTGGAAAAGGATTGTGCATGCACAAAACGGCCCCAGTGCCCATTTTACACGTGCATGCTCCATAGCTGGGAGCTCAGCAGCATGCTACAGCAAAGAAGTCTGCCAGCCCCTCTCCCCGCTGTAGCAGGAGGTCAGTGGAGCTTCAATCAAACCCCCTGAGGCTGGTAAGTATGCTCAAGGGCCCCAAGGGATGGGGTTGGGGAGGTTGGACCCAGTGCCCTAGGAGGGACTACGGATGGGAACACAGATCAGTTTCCCATTGACTTAAATGGGAAAATTTCCCATTATGTCAGTGGGATCTGAATCTCTAACTAATCCGGAAATCACAGATCCGTATCTGGAATGGGTCCAGATCTGTAATTCAATCCAGGTGCCCATCCCTACTGTGTACCAGTGCTCTTTTGGTGCCACAGCCAGGGCTGCTGCTGTGGTTCTTGGTATTCTTGGCCACACCTGTCCGGCTTCTTTATTGGTTCCCAGCTTGCATATAAGGCATTCTGGGAGTAACAGGAGGCCAGTGGAGCATCTGTTTCCTTTCCTTGCTGCTTCAGCCCACTCTCCTTGGAATGAGCCCTTTTTCTACTGCTATCAAGTTGTATCTTTTCGTACTGGCGTTAATCTAATTTTACCCTTCCCCTATTTGGTCTCTGTTATCTTATGTTTGTCCAGGTGTGGCTTCCTTGTACCTTCTGGGTTGCTTACTGATTATACCTTGTACTTTTGCCTATTGATTCCTTGCCGATTCCCTTTCCCCTCTAGTAGAGTCCCCTTTCCCTTCCTGTTGTTGTAAATCTCGTCCTGGCTATTGCTATAGTTTCTCTAGTTATTAGTCCGGAGTCCTTGTTGCTTCTCCTTCCTCCTCAGTCTGAGTCCTTATTGAATCTTGCTCCCGTGTTTCTAGCCTTGATCTTGCTTGGTTCCTTATTCCCCAGTTTGAGTGCTTGCAGTACTTTGAGCCGGTGTATCCCATTATCCTCTCTCCCCCACCCCCCCTTGCTTGGTTCTCCATTCCCCAGTTTGAGTGCTTGCTTTATACTGAGCTGATGTTTCCTATTGTTTCCTGATTGCATGATATTGATTCTCTCCATAGAACCTTGCATCTTGCTTGGCTTATTCTTTAATCTGAGTGCTTGTTGTATATGGAACGTGTGTACTTTGTTATCCCCTGATTACGTGATATTGCCTCCTTACATACAGTTCTGGTTGGTTCTCTATTTACTCCCTACTGTTTGTCTTGACTTCCTTGCATACTTCCCCTGGGTCTGTGTTTAGTTCCTTGATTCCACTCTTTGAATGCTTTTGGAAGTCTAGATCTGCTGTTGTGCTCTTGGGGTTTCTCTCTCTTGTTCTCTTTCCCTCTTTAGCCTGTCTGTTCCATGGTGATTCCTTTTCCCCTGCAAAGGTTCTACAGACCATGATTATCTCCTTGTCTTCTGTTACGATTGTGAGTTCTTGGGTTTGGGAGTTAGACTAACATTTTAGCTTTGCTATTTTGTGCATTGGACTTTTGGGTTCTGGTAGTCGTAATGCCTAGTGGGCAAGTTCTCTTCCTGCTAGTGTTTTTGGGTTTCCCTTAGGCTCTGGCCTAAGGGCTTCCACCCTAAGGGAATTGTGTTGCCAACTAATACGGCGGCAGCTCCCATTCCAACCTGAGTGAGCATTGAGCCACGTTGTTAACTTTTCCACCTTGATGTCTGTGGGAGGTTTGCAGACCATTTGAGTGTTACGTTAGGTGGAACGCCTTGTCTTGCAGTTTCTGTGACAGAGATAAAATTATCCCACAAGCAAAAATGATAAAACTTTACAATGATCATGTGTGTGTGTCTGGAATAGCTTGTTGCATGCGCTAATTATTCATTAGTTGTCCTTTGTTTTTCCATTTTACCAGCCTTTACTTGACACTATAATGTAGAGGGAGAATGTGGTTGCTGTGTTGGTCCCAAATGTAAAAGATGAAGACAGACAGTAAGGCATGTAGGAAACTTTCCTCTTACCCCCGTCCCCCTCTCACTTCACTGCTCTTCTCATGGTGTTACAGGTTTGTAATATGCAATGGCACTTGACAGGTATCTAACTCTGCTCAGAGCTGTAGAATGCTCTGTACATGCAAAGTCAACTAATGTATTTGAAATTCTCTGTGTTACTCAGTCTTCTGGGTTTTTGGTGCTCTAACAATTCTGGGGCATCTCCTGAAACATGTGCAAGAACTAAGGGCAACGGCACTTGCAGAACTAAATTCAGGAGATCCCTCTTTCTGATGTGACTAAAACCTTTTCCAAGTGCTGGGATACCATGATGCTTGGGAAAGGGGTGTGGTCATGTCAGGAAGGATGTGGGGAGGGAACCCCATTTTCTCTGGCCTTTTCCAACATGGCTATGCCCCTTTCCAAGTGTTGTGATATCACAGTGCTCAGAAAGGAGATGTGGACACATTGGAAAGAGGCAGGGGAAACCTCTTCACCCCCTTTCCATTCCTGATCCAAAGGGCTTTGAAGATGGTGTGGCCAGGGGGATGCAACGGAACCCCCTTGTATCCTTTTTCCGTCATCCAAGGCTGGGGCCCCCAAGTTTCCCTCACCAAGGAGAACAAATATAAGCAAAATTAGATCGACCAACCAACCACAAGAGGAATGAAAAGCTTGAACAGCAGCTGCTTTATTATTATTCTGTGCTACATGCTGTTTCCTTAGAACCCATTCTATATGGTCATGGCTTCATGACTTACTTTGGGTGAAATGCATTAAAATTTCTTTAGCATCTCTCTTTGTAAGTCATCCGTTTTCCATAGGATATTAGCATGTGGTAGGAACAGACTTAAAATCATAGGCTGAAAAGAACCTTTAATGTCCATCTACTCCAGCCCCCTGCACTGATGCAGGATTAATCATGTCTAAATTGCCTCAAAATCCACCCACAAAGTAAAAAAAAAAAAAATCTGCCTTGACTTTATATGTATAAAATATCCTCTGCTGGCAGAAAATGAGTACAGCTAAAATGCAGTGCTGGAGATGCTAAGGGGGCTAGAGAGTAGCACAGATCTCTCAGTCCTTCACAGGAAGTGAGTCTGAAGTGCAATGTTGTTTTTTTAAAATTATTATTATTATTTATTATTAGCATTTGTATAGCGCCAGAACAATAAGATAGACGTGGTCCCTGCCTACGGCTTACAATCTAATAGACACGGAGGAGGGAGACAAGGAGAGGGGACATAGGGAGAGACACGGGATAAGTAACATTCAACGGATGCGAAGACTCAGGTGCACGTGCTTGGCTTGGTTGCAGTTAGGCAGGTGTCTGCGGGGATGCATTTTGGAAAGCCTTGCTTCGTGACCCAAAAGTCAGGCTGTAAGGTCACTTCACTACCTTGTTAGGGAATGATATGCCAAAAGTCATTACTAATAACTGGAGTAATTCAATGAGTTTTAGTCCTTGGTGGCTCTAGTCCAGTGCCAGCACAGTTTAATTATTTTGATATGTGAATCAGACTAATGTGCATTTGTCCAGTTTACACCCCAGTAGTAAAAATATATACTGTGGCTATGTTGACTCTTGAGGTACTCTCTCCCATTCAATTAATAATGTGCCAGTTGCAGTGAGCCAAAAATAGTGGTCAACTCACTCTTGTATGGCTGTCTGCAGGGTTCTCTTTCCCATCCAGTTAAAGATGCACCAACTATGGGTTTTTAAGCACCAAAACTGTAAGATGAAAACAATAAAAGGTTGGGACAGTGGGATGTACTTGTTTTTGTTACTAAAATAATCAGAAGGGACTCTGAATACACATAGGGTCAAATCTAAAGTCCTTTTCTAACTCGTATTTTTTTTCTATCATTATTTAGGGAAAATTCTTGTTAATACGAAATATCTTTATTGTCCCCAAGAAAGGGCTTTGGGATTACTGGTAGGAAGCAGAGGTAGGGAGTGAGGAGGTGTCATTTTCACATAATCAAGTAGAACCACATGCTTTAAGTCAGCTCCTTTTATCTGGCTCACATTGCACTCATTACAGCCAGCACTAGGACAAGATTAATATGAGAGGAAGCCTCCCATCATAGCACATTGCTGCCACTGAATGCTATTGCCAGGAACCCATTTCATCAGCCAGTAAATATAAGAACCCATTTCATCAGCCAGTAAATAAAAACAACAAAAAACACCACCACTGGGGGAAGGTAACTTTATTTTGTGAGTATATATGGAATTTTATTTCCATTTAAAAAAATAAAAATGAAAACCAGCAAATTCTGTGAGAACTTTTAAAGCAGAGATGCAGATTTTTCTCTTTTGGCTTCCCTTGATGGATTAGTGCCATATCCTGTTGGCTTTGCTTAAAAATGCATTCTGGCTAACCTAAGCACTGCTACTTGTGTGACTGCATTTGGTTGATAATTTTTCCTATTGAATTCTCAGTTAATCTTGTATCCCAATATTTAAGGAGGAAGGTATATTTAACCATGTAGTTTTCCATGACTTAAACATTAGTTCTGGATTGTGTTTAGTTTAGTTTATTGAGGCTTATAGCTATCGCTGTAGCCTAAAAACAAAATAACAAAAATACAACCATAACAAAATACACAATACAATATACAAAACAATTACCATTATATCCAAATACAGCAAGTACCTCCTACCTAACATATGTACATGTAACAATAGTGGCCAAGGTCATCCAATTATCCAACGCCAATAATGACCTACCAGATCTTCCTTACCCTTCAATCCCATTTGCCATACTCATTTTACCCCTAAAGTAATCTCGCATTCTTGATACCAGAAGGACAGAAATAGAAATAGCCTGCATCTCCTGGACCGAGGATAGCCTAAGCAAATAGTGACAGCAGTCCCCCAACTTAAAACTACGCCCTGCTCCCAAAAGGGCAACTTATAATATGGGCATCTTAATCTCAACTGTTTCAATTTCGTCCATACTACATAAGCAGCGACGTTGCTCGTATGCAATATGCCGATACCTCCCCTCCATCACAGCTGTCTGTACCATTTCAAACCTTAATAAAGTATAACTTCTTCTTAGTTTGGGGTTTGTTATCTTATCCAAATAGGGTTCGAACATCCATACATTCTTTACCTGGGCCAGACCTGGAACAACTCTCCATTGAGCCAACCTAGCCAGGTCTTCTTGTTTGGCCTGGTCCTGTATTCTCTGTATCATCTCTCTTTTAATCCTATTTAAACTTTTCCCCACAAAATATTTGAATGAAAAACCCATATTGTTTAAGCAAACTCCCCAAATATTGGATCCATGGGTATACCCTTGGGCCCTCATGGGATAACTCCTCCTTAAGACATTGCAGGGAAAGATGTTGTTCCTGCTGCTGCAGCAGCCTAAGCCAGTACCATACCATAGACTGCTTGGCATACATGCCGATAGAATAGACACCTGTCTCGGCCCTCAGTACTGGCCCAGGTGTAGTCCCACCTCCAGGAGTCTTCGCAAGAACAGGTTCTGAATCTTATCCAGAGACCTTACATCTGGGGAAGGAATTATTTCCAGCTCAAAGGCAGTTGATGGCGGAATCTTTGCACTGAACTCTTGCAAAAATGCAGAGACAGATACCCCCCTGGACATACTCATGACCAGGGCCCTGATTCTTCTGCGGAATTTTTTTAAAAATTCCGCGGGAGTCAGGGCCCAATTCTGCGCCTCGGCGCGATTTACCATGCGGGGGGGGGGGGCTTGGCTTGCCTCCTCCCCCCACACTGGTCAAACCTTCAGGGCTTCCCAGCTGCCGGGGTTTCCCCTCCCCAGCTGCCGGCGCTTGCTT
>QEPC01009267.1:2277887-2289115 GCA_003113815.1 Sphenodon punctatus
TTATAAATTATTTATTTTAAGCTTGATGTGCATGTAGACTGTGTTTTCTTCCATCCGATGTTAACCCTGGGAACTCCTTGCTGCTGGGTTATGCCATGTCACTGGCCTACCGTCCCCCTGGCTCCGTCCACCCCCCTGGCTCCGCCCCTAGGCCCGCCGGCCCGACCTTACTGCCCCAGTGCCCCTCCAACATAAAAACCCACCAGCCGCCCGTGTCCCCGCCCCTTTCTGACACATTCCCATGGAACTCTGACATGACAGACCTTGGTGGGGGGGTGAGGAGCATGTAAGGAATAGGATGGAATTAAGCTGTCGTTCTGCTGTTTTCCTGATGTGGCCCTTCACAGTGGAGTGCTATGACATCATGGTGTTCTATGGGGGCAGTGCGTTTCATCCATGAGAAGGTTGACGCAAGCCTTGAGGGGCTTGGGCCTGGAAGGCTGCTGGACTAGTCAGGTTCCATCGGCTCGGTTCAGTCTACAAGGCTGTACTGTGGGATTGCACCCTAACGATAGCAGCAGGCAGAAGTGAGCCTTTTGACTCTGCTGCTAACACGTTGCATGTCCTTGGGCAAGTCATTTAAAGCCTCTCTGCCTCAGATAAAATGGATAATTATAAAGCAATAGCTAATGTAGCTCACAGTGGAGGAGTTAAGCTTAATTAATGTTTGTAAAGCGCTCCCAGGCTATCAGATGGAAAGTGCTGCATATGTCCAAAATAATAGTGAAAGATGCAGTGCTCATTCTGTTGTTGTCTGTATTGCAATTGCATCAGATATACAAGGTGATGACAAGTACATGCCATGTAAGTTTCCTTTTTAAAAGATTTCATGCCTGACTGCCTTGTTTTCCTCCTCTGTGTTGATATGTTTGCTTTTTCTAGTGTTTACATATTTGCTCTGCTGTGCATTTTAGTTCTTGGTCACTTTCTTTTTTCTTTTTCAGTCTGAAGATTTGTATCCCTTATTCTATTAACACTGGACCTTGTCCGCTTTTGATTAACTTATTTATTTACATTTTTGTAAATAAGTGTAAATAAGTGTATATTTTCTATTCCTGCATACTCACTCATTCCAATTTATGTTTATACTGTCTGCTTTGTTGTTACCCCTTTTTAATTAATTACCTATTTTGTTAATGCTTGAATGCTATCTCTTTTCATACCTCTCCCTCCCATGTCTTGGATAAGAGACCATTCTGTTGGACAGTAGCATTGATATTTATTTATTTTATATTAACATTTATATGCCGCCCCCTTCTGCCTCAGGCATCTCGGGGTGGCTGACAACATTTAAAAAACATTTTAAAACATTAAAATTAAAATAATAATTACAATTAAAAAAACCAATATAAAACCCCATCTTCCCCCCCCCCCCCCAAACCCAACCACCACATGTCCCTCGGGAAAGGCCTGGCGGAACAGCCAGGTCTTACATTGTCTGTGGTAAGAGGGGAGGCTGGCAGCCAAGAGGATCTCTGCTGGGAGGGAGTGCCACAGCTGCGGCGCAGCCATGGAGAGCACCCTCCTCATAGTGGACACCCGGGAAACCCGGGGGACCTCGAGGAGGGCGCCCGCAGCCGACCGCAGGGGTCGTTCCAGGACCCGGAGGGTGAGGCGGTCCTACAGATAGGTGGGGCCCAAGCCGTTTAGGGCTTTAAAGGTCAACACCAACACCTTGAATTAGGCCCGGAAACCTACCATCAGCCAATGCAGAGAGTGAAGCACCGACGTAATATGCTCGCATCGACCCATCCCCATCAAGAGAGGGGCCACGGCATTCTGCACCAGCTTCAGCTTCTGAACCAGCACCAAGGGTAGCCCCGTGTAGAGCGTGTTGCAGTAATCCAGTCTCGAGGTAATAAAAACATGGATGACCGTGGCCAGATCCGAGTCCGAGACATACGGCCTAAGCCGACGCACCAGATGTAACTGGCGAAATGCTCCCTTCGTCACAGCTGCCACCTGGGCATCCAGGCGGAGTTGTGGGTCCAGGACCACCCCCAGACTCTGAACCTGAGAAATCAGGGGAGGGCGGACTCCATCGATGATGGGGGTCACCACTCCCCCGGCCCTCCCCACAACCATCACCTCCGTCTTGTCAGGATTTAACCTCAGGCGGCTCGCCCTCATCCAATCCCCCGCAGCGGACAAACACCAGGTAAGCACTGAGACTGCCGGGCCTGAGTCGAAGGAAAATGATAGATATAACTGGATGTCATCAGCATATTGATGACATCTCACTCCATACTCCCTAACAACCTCTCTGGGGTGAATTAGTTTTTTCCATTTT
This sequence comes from Sphenodon punctatus, assembly GCA_003113815.1. Lineage (NCBI taxonomy): Eukaryota > Metazoa > Chordata > Lepidosauria > Sphenodontia > Sphenodontidae > Sphenodon > Sphenodon punctatus. The sequence goes on from QEPC01009267.1 coordinate 2,280,178, forward strand.
ACCGTGTTACTATGCTGTTCTATTACTTGGGTTTTGCTTATTCGAACAGTTTGTATAATTTATCTGAATTATTATTATTATTATTATTATTTTTGTCAGCTGTGACTGTTGGTCTTGCTTAATAAATATTTATATATCTTATCTAACAACCTCTCCCAGAGGCTGCATGTACACATTGATCAAGAGAGGGGATAAGATGGAACCCTGTGGTACTCCATATGTGAGGCTCTGGGGGGAAGATGAAAACTCCCCCAGCACCACACGCTGGGTTCTCCCGGCCAGGAAAGAGCAGACCCATTCAAGAACAGTCCCGCCAATCCCTGCCCGGTCCCGCAGCCGAGTCAACAGCAACTCATGATCAATGGTATCAAATGCAGCCGAGAGATCCAACAGGATCAACAGGGTCAAACGACCCCGGTCCAACTCACGGGAGAGGTTGTCGGCCAAAACCACAAGTACTCTCTCCGTGTCATAACCCAGACGAAAGCCCAACTATGAGGGATCGAGAAAATTAAATGCCCCTGAAGCTGCTGAGCCACCACCTGTTCAATAACCTTCCCTTTTTAGGGAAGGTTAGAGCTTGGCCGATAACTGGCAGGGGCGCCAACATCCAAAGTTTGTTTCTTGAGCAGGGGCCGCACCACCGCCTCCTTGAGACAGCTGGACACCCTGCCCTACCCAAGGGAGGCGTTGACTATCCCCGTCAGCAGCGGCCCCAGTGTCTCCCAGCTAGCCTTAACCAGCCAGGACAGGCATGGATCCAGTTCACAATAGGTGGCTCGAACAGTCCCAAGAGCATCCCCCGCATCGGAGGGCGAGACTGCCTGAAACTCATCCCATAAAACAGGACAAGAAAGAGCTTCTACTGACTCTGACCCGTTCCCTGCTAAAAAAGTTGCATCAAAACTGTGGTGAATTTGAGCGATTTTATCTGCAAAAAAGTCTGCAAACGAATCACAACAAGCATTTGATGGTTCTACGTCCAGGCGGAGTGAGGCCGGACTGACCAGCCTCCTCACCACCCGGAACAGCTCAGCCGGGCGGGACTTAGTGGACGCAATGAGGGCAGCAAAGAAAACCTTCTTTGCTGTCTGCACCGCAATGGCATAGGTACGTAACCAGACTCTCTGCTGCAATCGGTCAACTGTCGCTCTAACCGCTGTCCTTCCTGCTTCATCCACCGCAGCTTCCCGGTATACCATGAGGAGCTGCATTGTCAGCAGTTCGGGAACGGATGCCTGGGAGCCACACAGTCGATGGCCTCCATTAGCACAGTAGTCCACCTGGACACAAGGTCATCGAGCAAGCGGCCATCGAGGTCAGAGGAAACATCCCCATGGGCTATCTGGAACCTTTCAGGTTCCGTAAGCCTTTGGGGGCGAACCAACCTTACTGGTTCGACACCCTCCCGGGGGCCGACATTTGCCAGGATATCCGCCCGGAGGAGATGATGATCTGTCCACGACAAGGGCACTGTTGATACCTCCTCCATCAACGGATCCCACGCCTCAATGCAAAATATCGTGTCCAGGGTATGTCCTCCAACATGTGTGGGGCCCACTACTCTCTGAGACAGGCCCATGGTTGCCATGGCAGCCATAAACTCACACTCCATCCCTCCAAGACTGGCGTCGATATGGATATTGAAGTCCCCCAGAACTATCGTCCTGGGGGACCGCAAGATCACCTCTGACACCAACTTGGTCAGTGCATGCAGGGAGGTTGCCATACAGGTGGGTGCATGGTATATCAACAGTATCCCCACTCTGTCTCCGACCAAATCAAACCCCAGATGGATACCGTCTATACCCACAATAGATCGCACAGGATATTTTATTTTTTTATTTTTTTATTTTATAGATTTATATCCCGCCCCCTCCTGCAATGCAGCTCGGGGCGGCTGACAGCAATAATAAAAAACAATTAAAATCAATTAAAATATAAATATAAAATGCATCAATAAAACAGGGCTAAAAGACAGTAATAAATAAATAAATGGGCGGGGGATTAAAATCACCCCCCCACCCTCCCTCCCAAAGGCCTGGGCAAACAGCCAGGTCTTACAGTTCCGCCGAAATGTCAAAAGGCTTGGGGCCAGGCGAGCTTCCTCCGGAATGGGGCTAGAAAAGGTCAAAGAAGCACAATTTTGAACAAGTCAAGTTGCAAAACACTTTTTGTGAAAAATTTGATTGTACTACCTTTTAAATATTTCTGGAAGCTTTAAAAACATTGGTAGAGTACTTGCCATTTTTATTTATATATAAAAAAAAATATAGAAGGCTTTCCTTCAACTGATCCCCAAGTATGCACATTGTTACTGAATCTTGTAAAAATGATGCAGACTCAGGCAATGACTGGGAAACTCTGCCTATTATCCTTTATACTGTATTTAAATCTAAATTTCCAAAATGAAAAATTCATTGGTCTGAATAACAACCACTAGATATCTGAAGGAGTTGTGTAACTGTAGGCCTTTCCAGTGAATTGAAGACCTAGGAGGATGATTATCTGGTCACTTTCCTTGATGTGAATTGATTGCAAGAGAATCTACAGGATTCTTTTCCTTTTAGAAATTGTCATGGAAGATTCTTCTTGTTCTTGGTGGTGTTGCTTGATTATAAAGTCACCTCTGTAGTACTTGTGATGCATCAGTTCAGACATTTAGAGTATAAAGAGGCTATAACAAAAGGTGAATGATCTAATTCAAAGGGATGTCAGCTGTTGATGTTTGTCTTGCATACAAACTGTTTCTTCCACAGGTTAGGTTGGGAAGAGAGAAACTTAATGCTTGGGGTGTTTGAATATTATAGTGACCGAAATCCTCAGGGCTTCAGTACAGAAGAGATAGGAGGCTTCCATGTATTTACCTAGAGAGGTGAAATGTGTGTTGTGTGGTAAAGGTTGTCTAGGTATAAGAGTTCTGTTCCTGTTGCTGCAAGTTAAAACCAGAGAAGTCGGATCTTTGTGTCTTGTCATTGTGACTGCTGTCATGGGGTGTAGAAAGATGAAGTCCCTGAAACAGTTTGGTCCTAACCCACGATAGGCTGTTAAACATAACCACTAGGAAGTTCAAGTAGATCTGCAATTTATAGACTAGGAGAGCATTCAGCCCAGCCTACAGAAGTGGGACCATCTCTAGCTTTGAAGTGGCTGTTTGAAACTACATTTAGAATAACATATTGCAATAGTTTTGAAAAACAGAGGAATAACTAACCATGTTGGAAAGCGCCCTAGTTCTAGAGCCAAGTCGTCCTGATTCTAAGGCTGAACTAGTAAACTGGCTGTGACATGCATTGTTAGAGCAGTGATTTACTAACCACTGGTTAGTAGTTAGTAAAATTTAGTAGTAAATATATTTCTGTATCTAGCCTTTATCTGGGATGGCTCCCTAGGGCAGGGCTGGCCTTACCTCAGGGTGGCCGCCCCGGGCCCCACTCCTGGGGGCCCCCCGAACTCGGGGTCCCCAGCTCCTGGCCTGACAGTGGCTGGGAGCTGGGGACCCCGAGCGCGGGGGCCTCCTGGCAGAGTCCAACTCGACTCTGATTGACAGGCAGTGGAGGGGGCCAACGGGAGTGAGGGAGAAGCACAGGCCCCACCTCTCTCACGCTCCATGCCCCCCACCCCCGCTGCCTGTCAGTCTCAGCCAGGGGAAATGTGGGAGAGGTGGGGCCTCTGCCTCTCCCTCATTCCCCTTGGCCGAGGCAGCGGAGGGGGCCAGTGGAAGTGAGGGAGAGGCAGAGACCCCGCCTTTCCCACACTCCCTAGCAACGTCCGGTGGTGGCGGGCAGCGCAGCGGAAGATTTAATATTCTGCGGTGCCCGCCCTGCCCGAGGCACCGTGTCCGTCCCAGGGAGCTGGCCCGGCATGGGGATCAGGCCGGCAGCAGCAGTGGCGGCTCAGATAAGTGATCCCGAAATGGCTGGGCTTGGGGAGTGCCCTCTGCCCGTCCCTAAGCCCAGGCAGCGCACCACCCCCAGACCGAGCCAGGGAGCACTCCCTGAGCCGGTCAGCACCCCTAGGCCCACTGGCTGTTGGCAGCAAAGCCGCGGGCAGAATAACAGGGCCCCGCCTTTGTCCCCCGCTCTGGGCCTCGCATATTGTAAGGCCTGCCCTGCCCTAAGGTGGGACTTGCTCTTAATCTTCTTGGTATTCAGAGCTTTGATGGGGTGAAGTTACTCCTTTTGACTGCCTGTCCCTAATCTGCTGTGGAGGTGGGGCTTGACTGTCACAGCATTACTACTGTTATGCTGACCAAGATTTTTCTTAATGGTCTTTTTTGCACTCTGCTCTTAATAGTGCAGCAGTATTGTAGCCCTGCCTCCTGTGTTGGTGCTTGGGAGCTCTGCTAGTGCTCTGCATTTTCTTTGCCAGCTGGGTAATTCCCCCATGGGAGAGAGACTGCAGCTGGCTAGATATTGGGGTCTTTCTAACCCCTTTGTTCTATCAGAGAACTATGTGGTCACAACAAACAAGAACACCCAACTCTGTGTTTTTTTGAATGTGTGACAGAAAAGTAATATCTAAAACCCTAAAGCTGTTGTGGGTAGAACTTCACGTATTTATTATTTTGTCTCCCTCCAAAAAATCTAGAATAAAATTTACTTAAGTATAAAAATATTCATAGTTGGAAGAGGATAAAAAATTAGTTTCTATTCAGCATTTAATTGACATGCTTCAAAGAATTTGAGTGACTGCATATGCATAGTGAGTAACATTCACAGCCGGATTTCGTTCTGGACTGATAGTTCTCATTCTAAGAGTCATGATAACAAAAATTGATTCCAAAGGAAGAAGCTACTCTATTGGTATGAATTGACATTCAGTTTTATTGAAAACTGCAGAAACAGTGTGAGAGAGTGCTTAGAATGAAACGGACTGTTGTAAACCTTGTAGAAAAATTGACTTCCAGCTGCCTTGAGCTTTGGAGATTTCTGAAAATTAAGCTAGTGATTTTTTCCCCCCTTAATTTGGCTGTTTACCAGACAAAGATGAGTGTTTTTAATACTCGTCTAACTAGAGCGTAGAAAAAATGGGTTCTTTTTGCCTTACGTTTTGGATTGCACAGATTAAATTGAGCTGCATTTGTAGAACAGACAAAATACTGCAGAGCACATTTTGCTACCTTTATAAATCTAGGTTATATTGTATGCTTGAAGTACACATGTGGTGTGCAGGCTCAGTACTCCATGAAGGAAAAAAATCGGAGTCAGGCCTGACTGCATCCCCCTGCCATACCCTGCCCTCTTCCTGACATGGGGCGTTTTCAGACAAGACACTACCCACCCATCTCCCACCCACTATAGATGTTACAGGGCACCCATAGGGCAACGCTGCAGCCCTGCAACATGTATAGGGGGTGGAGAGTGTCTTCTGTGAAAATGGCCATGGTGCTTCCCCCATGGAACACCACCATGGGGGCATCAAACCTGAGTTCCCACACTGGACTAGGAATCAGCCAACCTGAGTTCTGTTTGTAGCTATGGCCATTACCTGCATTAGCATTTCACCTCCACTGCCCCATTCAAGAATTAAACGTTTTCTTCCCATAGAGAGGACTCCCCATGGATGAGCCCCTATGGAATGCCTTAATGTCGTGGCACTCCATGCAGGCAGTGCCATGTCAGGAACTGGGCATGGGTTGTTGATTCTGAATACCTACGTAGCACAACAAACATTGCAACAACCCAGCAAATAGCGTAGAATTAGAGGTTTCCATAGAGAGAACTCCATGGCTGAGGGGCCACACCCCTATGGAATGCCAGAATCAACACCTGACATGGCTATTGCAGGCAGACCGTGGAACCAGGATGTTATATAAAGCATGAGGTATACAGAAAATAAAGAAGCACTGTAGCTTATTTACGAAGGGAGGATGTAATGTTACTAACTGAATTATCACTCTGACATTTTGTTGCTACAGGAAAAGGCATGATTCTTTCCTTTTAAAAACAAAGGTAAACAACTCTGCCCTTCCTAACTCCTGCTAACCATTCCCACCCAGGATTATCCCCCACCTGTTATCTGTAAACTCCCAACTTACTGCAGTCAAGCCAAGAACATGTACCTGAGCTCTTGCATCCTCATGAAAGTCGCATCCCTTGTCTCTCCCTCTGTTCCCCCTTCCCTGTCTCCCCTCCCCCTGTCTTTAGATTGTAAGCTCTTGGGCAGGAACCGTGTCTATCTTATTCTTTGTAAAGCGCCAGGTACATTGCTTGCGCTATATAAATGCTCATAATAATAACAACAAGATGGGTATTGTAATACTCATCTAAACCTTGGAGCGCATAAGAAATGGGCTCTTTTTGCCTTGCGTATTGGATTTCACAGATTAAATGGAGCTGCATTTGTAGAACAGACAAAATACCGCAAACCACATTTTCCTACCTTTACAAGTCAAAGAATCTCATGGATTTCAATAGGATGAAATTGTGATGGAACCCCACTCTTGTCATTTCTCGCTATGCGCTGGGTGGGCTCTAAGAAATAGCCCAGATTGGGTACTAATGACTCCTTTTGTTCATGTTAGGGGTATGCTCCTGCCTTTTCATTCTGCCACTTTGATGAGCCAGTTTTGGCCTGATTCATCCACTACTTATATGGTGGCAACAAAAGGCTATAGTGTAAACCAGGGATGGGCCAAATCTGACCTGTGGCTCTTTATTTGGACCCTTTCTCATATCCAGGGGTGGTGGGCCCCCTAGGAAGACAGGGGCAATGCCCCTCCTGGGCCCCCAGGACTCCCTGGACCGGCAGAGGCTTTAAGGGAAAAAAAGAAAAACCTACCGAGTTGCGGTGAATGTTCGAAGCCATCTTGAAGAACCTTGTTTAGAGAGGCAGAAACCTTCTGAAGGTTTCTGCCTCTCTAAACAAAGTTCTTCGAGAAGGCTCTGAACATTCTCACCCCCCCCCCCCCAAAGGCTTCCTAAGGAAGCCTTCAGAGACAAAAGGGAAGCGTTCTCCCTTTATGCGGAGTGGGTGGCTAGAAGCGTCGTCCATTCTGCATAAAGGGACCCTGCAATGAAATAGTGCAGCTGGGTCCCAGCCTGTGCAGGGGGCTGGGAGCTGCTGATGCGCGCGCAGCTCTTAGCTTCCCCGAGTCCCTTCCTCCCTCCCTCCCTGGACACAGCGAGGATCGGCGGTGGCGCTGAGGAGAAGAGCCGGTCCCATGGTGAGTAAATTGTGGGGCCCAGGGTGGAGGGAGTGGGGGCACATGGGGGGAGGGGGGAGCGAGGGGGCACATGGTCGGGGGCGAGTGCGGGCACATGGGGAGGGGGAGCGGGGGCACATGATAGGGGGCGAGTGCGGGCACATGGGGGGTGGGGGAGGGCACATCGTGTGGGAGTTGGAATGTGGTTTTTGTTCACTTTATGCAGAGTGTTTGTTTCGCTGCTGCACTTGGGGGATCTGTGGATACCTTTGCAGCCTTGTGGGAATAGTTTGGTTTATGGTTTTCTGGTTTTTATATGGGTTTTGTTCACTTGATGATGTGGAGTGTTAAATACTAACTCCCCCCCAATGCACATGCAGCAGAGGGTGAGGGGGAATTAGTATTTAATGCCCCGTGATTCAACTGAGGTTTTGAAATCCTGAGATGTAACTGTTAGTCTGGTGATTTTAGGTATTTTCAGAATGCTGGAAATGTGATGGTTGTGATAAAATTGAGGTTTGAAATCCTGAGATGTAACTGTTAATCTGGTGATTCATGGTTCTTAAAATCCCCCCCCCCCCCTCGCCCACACACACATGCAACAAAGGGTAAGAATACTGCCTCAGAAGGGACTTCTGAAGCAGGGATTGGGGTCCCTCCAACACACATGCAGCAAGTTCCTTCTTTCTGAAGCATTATTCTTGCCCTCTGCTGCGTGTGTGTGTTGGGGAGGAATTTTAAAGCCCCATGAATCACAATTTATTTAAAAAAAAAAAAAACCACACAGAAACCACATGCAAACTGTGTTTTGTTGCAATCCTTGATCTGGTGTAAAAACGGTGACTGGTGGGTTTCAATCTGTGGTTTTAAATGGGACCAATGATAATCTTGCATGGTTATGTAGAATGCATGGCATTGTCATTCCTCCTCAGTATCATGAACCACTGGACTCAGGCTGTGACTTGGGTGCTTTACAAGGATGAGTGCCTGTGTTTGGGGTTTATAAATTATTTATTTTAAGCTTGATGTGCATGCAAACTGTGTTTTGTATGTTAACCCTGGGAACGCCTTGCTGCTGGGTTATGCCGCCTACCGTTGCCCTGGCTCCGCCTACCTTTTCCCTGGCTCCGCCCCTAGGCTCGCCAGCCTGCCCCTCCAGTCTCAAAACCCACCAGCTGCCTCTGTGTACATGTGAATCACTATTTCTTTTTCTTGTGCCTACTATCCTGTCTTTCTCATGAATTTCCCTTACATTTTACAGCCATCTAACAGAGGGGTATTTGCTCAGAGGAAATCTAGCAGTAACTAGCCAGCAGGCTCTGCTCTTTTTTCCTTATGCAGTTTAAGACTCCCTAGTAGTTCCTTCACTCACACACACATATGCACCGATATTTAGATAGCTATATATTTTTGTTTATGTAAAGCCACGGCTTTCCCTTGATTGCAAGGCATTGCAGGGTTGCTGATGAGGTTTGCTGTTGACATTTCTGCATTAGCTGGCTTTTGTCAATCCTGGCAGGCTAAGAAATTCTATCTTAAGGGCTGTTCTTTATTAAATTTGCAAGATACAAAACTGTGACTGACAAATAGTCTCTCTTCTTTGTTGAATGCATAAATAATAAATCTGTGTCTCTAAAAATAACAATTAAAATATTGCTCAAATTTTAAAATGCAATTTTCAGACAGCTTTATGAAGATTACAGGAGCCTGTCAACAAGTTAGAAAATGTTATTTCTCAATAGCTTTTGACAGCTATCAATATTCAAAGCATTTTAAAGGGGGGGGGGGGGG
>QEPC01009267.1:2296303-2308244 GCA_003113815.1 Sphenodon punctatus
ACCCGATCCCTGGGTGTGTGTGTGTGTTTAACACCCCCCCCAACCCCCCAGGGATCACCCCTACTAAAGTTCAGTGCACTTACCTTGCGGAGCTCTGGCGGCGGCGGCGGGCGGTCCGGCGGCGCTGCCGGCGTCAGAGACGCTCTAGGCCTTCCGGGGAAACCGGCGCTGAGGCCTCCGGACCGCCCGCCGCCGCCGCCGGAGCTTCGCAAGCAAGGTAAGTGCACTGAACTTTAGTAGGGGTGATCCCTGGGGGGTTGGGGGGGTGTTAAACACCCCCCCCAGGGATCGGGTCATACTTACCGGATTTAATCCGGGAATCCGGTTTTCAGAGAACCGGTAACCGGTAAATCCGGTAGCCGGTAATGGGCCCGGGGTCCCACCTCTAGTGAGCGTGGTATGAATTCCTACATAGAAAAAGCTTATAGGCTGAACAGATTGTCTCTTACTCAGAAATCTTGTTGTTCAGTATGCAAGACTAGATGGAATCACTAATACAAACTGGGTGATAAATAACTATTTTACTATTGTGCACCCTTAACAAAATCAGTATTTTATATTATTATTATTATTATTATTATTATTATTTTATTACTATTTTGGGGGGTTTCTGCAGAGAATGTTTATTTATATGACATTTTACCTGTCATATTCTCGTACACTCACTCATACATACCATATTCCTGGATGTGGTAATTACTGGTGGGTTTTTTTGTGTTTTTTTTGCAATATTGTAGTTCCTGTTTGGGATGTATCACTAGGAGAGTCCAAATCATTAGTACTTTTCTGTTATATTCATCTAGCAAAGTAATTCCCACATGTTTGCCTCGGTGACTCCCTTTTGAGACTTGCGTATAATCAGGGACCTATGTTCACAACGTTTTCTCCATTGCCAGCAATAGGAAAAACGCTGTGAACACAACTCCCTGACTATAATCCCATAACCCCAGACAGCAACAGACACTTGCATGGTATATCAAATATCAGTTGGGATCATGACCTCATTTACAGGTCCTGAACCTCTGATTTAGCATCGAGAAGGGCTGTCACTCTTGCTTTTGCGCTATACTTGACTGCTTTTTACTTCTGTGGGGTTCCATTTAAGCTCAAGACTAGTCAAGGTAGTTAATTTAAAATAAAAATAAAAATTTGTTGGTATAAAATTAACGAGTATAAAATCAGACTAAATACAAAGAAAATGGGCATCTGACATAAATGAATAGAACAATGCTTTAAGCAGAGTTAACTTGACATTATGCTCAAATAATATTACAAACAAACAACAGAATGCAGCTTTAAAACAATCCTGGGGTGCAAATAATCCAATTGCCTGTTCCAATGGCAATTACCCACTGATGCTGGGTGGGAGGGGCATTAGCCAGAACTAATAAAAGTAGTATTTATTTCCTGATAGGGTGTGGAATATGGTTCTCCATATTGATACCCAAAAGAAAAATCTCAGCAGGGAGGAGAACATGGAACATACTGCTCATATCACTACCAATTTCTTCCCATAAGGCTTGTATTTGTGAGCATGGCCACAGTGAGTGATATGTGACGGGAATTATTGCCTGTTCACAATTTTTCAAATACTAAGTCTTATATTGTGGATTCTATTATAGAAACTAAGAGAGCTGTAGAATCTGTGGAGCACAAATAATTGTGTTTGAGTAAGAGATTATTGCTGGCCGAGAATACATATGTGGCTTCTGCAGCTTTGTTCATTCATCCTCTTAGTAAGGTAGTTAAATCTTTATTCCCATTGTGTAATGGGGTTTAAAGGTTTTGGATATTTCATTTTCATTTGTGTAATAAATCTAATAGCTAGTGGGCTGGAGGAATGATGTAAATAGTCCGTAACAAGGGCTAAACCATTTGGCCACAAAACCTGATGTAAGTGCCAACAATAAAGGTTTTCTTGACAACTAAATTTGCGATTTTTTGAGGAGTCAAAGGAGTTTGAAAGTCAATTGGATTTGGTCATCTACCTTCCCTTTACTGCATTTGACAGCTGTGTCTACCTTAAAAAATGCCAAGCTGAACAGAAGTCTGGCACATCTTTGTTTATATGCTAGCATATAAAGAACCCCACTTGCATGTGCCAAAACTACTATTTAAAAACAGAATCTTACCTAAAATAAAAGCAGCACTGGAAGTTACTATGACAATTCCTGGATGCTTGAGTCAATAATAAATAATACATTTTTATAAAGCTTCCCCCCCTCGCCCCCAAAGATACTCAGAGCATTTCACATAGAACTAATTAACACAACTTTTAAGTCTCACAACAACCCTGTAAGGTAGGTTAGAGAGAGAATTTTGGGATTGACTCAAGCCTGGTCACCCAGAGAGTTTCTGGCTAAGGCGAGACCTAAACTGGGGCCTTCCCCTACCTCCTGGTCCAGGTACTGGCTGTGCACAAGGCTACTACACCACACGGGCTCTATAGTAGATATATAGTAGATATAAAAGCAGGTTCTGCCCCGCTATTATGCACACAGGTTCTTTACTATTGTTTGTTTATGTATGTGTAAGTTATATTGCAATAAAGTTGTGGCCAAGGCCTTTTACCCCAGAGCATGTCTCTGTCTGTTCTTATGGGTGGTGCAGGCACAACTATAGTAGATGTAACAGTACATTTTAATTCATTATTATTACTGGACATACACTTCCTGTTGAATATTTATCCTAATTATGAGATATGCCACTGATGAGATGTGTAAGGTTTCTAGTGGACTTAGAGTTGATTTTCTCTTTTTCTCCTTACCAACATCCTCCTTAGAGGATGACTCTAAATTTTTCATACCTATTAGGCATGGTATCCCTGTTGGGCCAGCGTAGCTCAATGAGTCTCCTTAAGTGTTGGTCAGCAATTACTTCGGGAGGAGACACTGCACATGTTGAATTGTTTCATATTACTTAGTCCCTCAGTAATAAAATACATTTTGGGTTAGCCATCTTGGCATATAATGTGATAATGCATTTGTAGAATAGCACGCATGATTTATTAAGTCAACTCATTCACTGACATAAATGCCATGCACAACATATCCGAAAGCATTTGATAAGGTCCCTCATGAGAGACTCTTGAGGAAATTAAAAAGTCATGGGATAGGAGGCAGTGTCCCATTGTGATTTGGTAACTGGTTAAAGGATAGGAAACAGAGTAGGACTAAATGGTCAGTTTTCACAATGGAGAGAGACATCTAAATGGTAGATGAAATTTAATGTGGACAAGTGCAAAGTGGTGCACATAGGGAAAAATAATCCAAGCAATGTGTACACAGTCCTGGGTTGTAAACTAGGAGTTACCACTCTCGAAAAGGACATTGGAGTCATTGTGGACAATAAATTAAAATCCTCAGCTCAGTGTATGGTGGCGTTCAAAAAAGCAGACCGAATGTTAGGAATTATTCATAAAGGGATTGAGAATAAAACTGAAAATATCATAATGGCTCTATATAAATCTATGGTGCGGCTGCACCTTGACTATTGTGTGCTGTTCTGGCCGCCCCATCTTAAAATGATATAGGCCCTTTTCACACAGACATTACATTTTATTATACAAGTTGCAGGGCACCCATAGAGCACACCTGCAGCCCTGTAATATGTATAATAAAATGTAACACCCATTTTATTAGTGTTAGAGTGTCTGTGTGAAAAGGGCCATAGTAGAAATAGAAAAGGTACAGAGAAGCGCCACAAAAATGATAAAGGGTATGGAATAGCTCCCCTATGAAGAGAGGCTTGGTAGGTTGGGGCTCTTCAGCTTGGAGAAGAGATGACTGAGAGGAGACATGATAGAAGTTTATAAAATTATGGGTAATTTCAGACATAACGAGACCACGGTCAACCATAGTGAATCCCCTGTGGTGGCTGTTTGTCCTGTTACATCTAAAGGATTCCCGCCAGATGTTCACCACAGTGAATACATGGCGGGAATCAAAATAACCACGATTCCAGAGGTGAGGCCGGCCTCACCTCTGGAATCGTGATTAGATTGGCCACGATCCAGGACGGGGCTGGCAATGGCCACGCTGAACGTCTGGCCGCCAGCCCTGTCTGGGAATCCGGCCCCAATTATGGGACGGGATCGGGCACAGCGACTGGATTGGCCGCTGTGCCCGCCTGTGTCCCGGAGGCCGGCCAGCTGGGGGAGCGTGGAGGGCGGGACTGTGCGGCTGTACATTGCACCGCACAACCCCTCCCCCTCCCCGAACCCCGGTGAGAATCAGGCCGGCACGTCTAAAGGATGGCCGGCCTGATTCCTGACCGGGATCCGAAACGAATCCTGGTGCGTGATTCAGTGTGGCGGGCCTGGAGTCCTGGAACGTCTGAAATTACCCTATGAGTGGTGTGGAATGAGTAAACAGGGAACGGTTATTTACTCTCTCAAATAGTACTAGAGCTAGGAGACACCCTATGAAACGAACAAGTAGCAGATTTAAAACAAATGAAAAAGTATTTTTCACTCAATGCGCAATTAAGTTGTGGAATTTGTTGCCAGAAGATATGGTCAAAATTTGACTAAAGGCTTTCAAATGTACAGTAGTATAGCTGAGTTTAAAAAAAAAAGATTGGACAAATTTCTGGAGAACAGGTCCATTAGCAGCTATTAGCCGCGTAGGTTTTGGGGATTGTAACATTTTACTGTTAAGGTGCTGGACTCGATGAACCATTGGTCTGACCCATTATGGCACTACTTATGTTCTTATATTTTATTCGTGTATAATGCCAACTGACTTCAGAATTTTTTTCCCTGTGATATTTTTTAATTTTAATTTAAACCCTTTCCCTTTGTACAGCTTCCATTTGCATGCAGTTGTACTGGTGGCAGTGTGTGTGTGCGTGTGTGTATAATTATATGATTGTCATGCTGTTTGTTGAGATCGCTGAAGTAAAATTAATGATTTTGTTTGTTCAGTGCTTTTCAGAAATGGGTGAAGTCTTCTCCATATAGTTAGCTTATCTGAACTAATTATTTATCTTAAATCAGTGCTCCTAGCTTGCATTAATCATGACCATTGTACCTGGATGTAGGGAGGCAAACACCTGAGATTTGAATACTGGAAGAAATCTGGATTTAGAAATTAGTTATAGCCACAAACAGTTCACAAATGTTGAATCTAACCATTTAATATTGGTGCCAAGCATGTGTAGTGCTAGCTGATTTTTCCTGTTTAATTTGATTCATTAAAATGACATGTATTTGTTTAAATTAATTGAATAATATTTTACTTTAGACATCAGTACATTTAGACAGGTAACATTCTAAGTTAAAATCCTGATTAATAACAATATCAGTGAATGAGACAGGCACTAGTAGGAGTAATTATTACAACTGTATTGTAAAAGCTTCTTGCGATTTTTCCTTCTTTAACTGTTTAAAAGCACTCCCCTCATTCTTGCAATTTAGATTCTTTAATACCAAGTCACGATGGGTGTTGACCGCTGATTTCTTTCTGCTTTTAAATAGATACTTAACGTTTTATTTTTTGTAGACTGGACATTATGTTTTAGTGTCTCCTCCTGCTTTCAAATTAATGGGACTTTTCCCACATTGCTCAGTGCAGTCGTGGACAGTGGATCTGAAGTAAATGAGGTCTGTAATAGGGATGAGACTACAGGCAAAATTTCAGTTTCGGTCAATTTCGGTTCTCATGTGTTTCGGGGGTTGGTGTGTTTTTTGGTACTATTGGATCATTTGCATTGATTTTTGTACTGGATTTTTAACATTGCAGTTTTCAATGGGGGTTGTGAGGGAGGGAAAACTCCTGTCCCTCGGCAGGGAGAATCATTTAAAAAATGTATTTATCCTCCATAGTCCTCCATAGTGTCTGTCTGTCGCACATGATTGAATAGCTGTTTTCAGTCCCCAATGGGAATTTTCTTTCATTGGTGATTTCATAGTGCTCACAATATTTTTGTTTTAAATAAATGTTGTTTCAAGTACTTTCCTTGCAGTTCTTAAAAAAAATAAAAATACTACATTTCCCACCTCAAAAACCCTTGCAGAAACCCAATTGTCAAAATAAGTTACAGTCCTTTATCAGGTTAAGGCTATTGCTGCAAAACTGCCAAAGCGCATTGCATATTTGCAAAATCACCAATTTCTAAATAAAGTTGTCTTACCTCTCTCTCGAGTTTTATAACTTTTAATACATTTTTTCCATAGTCTTGTATCTTGCTGCTACCATTTATGTATCCGCACTGATAGGGTCATATGTTTGTTTACACTAGTATAATTCAATGTGCTGTTTTAACTCCATAGACTAATTTTGAAGAGATAATTTAGAAGTTTTACGTTTATTTTTTCCACTCTACAAAATTAACATAATTTTCAGTGTTTTCCCATTAGCATCTTTACAATCTCTGTCAATGACCTTTTTCTAAATGTATGTGGTCTTTTTTTTTCATCTTCCCCTCCAGCAATTGCTTAGAAATGACTGTCATGTAAGAAGTCAGCTATGGCAAACAGCAAACGTCAGAGCACTACCACCACCATGTTGGATCGTAGGGTGAGAGCCTTTCCTGTTTCATCTCACATCAGGGAGCCGGAAAATGACCTGCCTACTGAAGATTATGCAGAAAAAGAGACGGAGGTAACAGCTGTCAGAGAAAGTAGCCCTACCCCTGCGGAACATGAGTGTAATGATAATAGTGGAGATGGCGACTCCAGCTCTGATTATGTGAATAATACCTCTGAGGAGGAGGATTATGATGAAGGCCTGCCAGAGGAAGAGGAAGGGATCACATACTACATTAGATACTGTCCAGAGGATGATAGTTATCTGGAAGGAATGGACTGCAATGGGGAAGAGTATGTGGCCCATGAAGAACACCAGGTTGAAACTGATGATTGTCAGGAAGCTGTGGAAGAAGAATGGGCAGAAAGTAAAATCCAGCACCAAGATGAGAATGATGCAACAGAAGTGCCGGACTACCAAGATGACTGCGTGCAGATATTGGAGGATGAAGTATCTTGTTTGGAGATTCAAGACCAAGAAGAAAACATACAATACTGTCAGAGCGAAGAAAGCTATCAGGATTATTACCAAGCAGAAGCCAATGGAAACTCTCCTGGAATGTCACCCTACCATTCTAGAAAAGAGGAGGCTGAGTTGGAAGATCAGGAAGAAGACATTGACCAGATTGTAGCTGAGATAAAAATGAGCATGAGCATGAGCAGCATCAACAGCACAACAGAAATGAGCCCAGAGCATGCTGGAACTGAAAATGTGCCAAATGACTATAAAGAGACTTGTCAAAAAATAGATACTGGTCATGACATCAGCAGACATCAAGGAAGGCCAAAATCATTGAATATTCCACCTGCTTCCAAGCATGTTGGAGACATGCCTAGGGGCTTGAAAACAAAGTCAAGGACTCCAGAAGAGAGGCAGAAATGGCCACAAGAACAGGTATGCAACATCTCTTGTTTCCTTTACTCTTTATTAGTTTATTGTAGAGCCGTGGTAGTTGCTCTGTTAGTTAAGGAGGGTGGGAGTTCCAATACAATGGTGTCTGTGCACTTGCATTAGATTTTTTAGGCACTTTACTTCCAGGTTGGCGACCATATTTTTTGCAGGGGTATACTCTTCTTTTTTTTCTTTTTAATGTAGTTGAACATAATTTAGAAAAATCAAGGAAAGGGTGGACTATGGACTGGTGGTTTGAAATGTTGCTTTGGCGTGCTTGGTTTGGAATTCTGTGAGTTTTCAAAGGCTGTTTTGCACTATGGAGAAAAAGTAACGATCGGCGTTCTCCTGCATTTTACCATAATGTATGGTGGCAGGACTGAGGCAGGAATCCAGGTCGGGGGGTCAGGATGACTGGTGGATGTCAGGGAGCTAAAAGGGGAGCAATACCCCCCTCCTTGGCAAAGTCCCCTTGGCAGCAGCTTGGGCGGGGAGGTGTGGGGAGGAACTAACACTGCCCTCCTACTTGCCTGCCTGCCTGGCTGGTGGCTGCTTATGTCTTGACAACCCGTCCACCAATCTGTCTGTTGGTTTGGTCGCTCCCTGCTTGGCCACAGCCACTATACTAGGGGTGTGCATTTCATTTTTGTTATAATAAAGAAAAGAAAATAGGGATTTTTCCTTTTTCATATTGAATAATGAAAACAAAGGAATGAATAACAAAACAAACATAATGGAAAAAAAGATTGTTTTGTTATGAATGAATAGGAAAAGCCTGAAAAACACATTTGTGGCTGTAACGTTTTTATTTTTCATCTGATTTTGATGAGCCCTAGAAGGATTGTACCCCCAATGGAGGGCATTATGTGAGCCAAATGTCAGAAGGAATGGAGTAAGGGATCTGATTGTATAAGCAGTTGAAATTTGTTGTTTTACATATATATGCATACGCATTGATGGCTGTACACGTCTTTGTCTCCCATTTGATTTGGATGAAACATGACAAGATTATACCTCAGCCCAAGATTACTATCATTGCCAAATTCCAGAAGGGTTGGAGAAAGGCTCCTTCTGTTACAAGCGATTTACTTTTAAATTGCATTTCTGGCTGTAACCTCTTTGTTTCCCATCCAGTTTACATGAAATTTAGCAAGATTGAATCTCAGACCTTCAGGATCATGTCTGCTAAATTATAGAAAGAGTTGATAAAGGATCCACATTTTATAAGCAATTGAAGTTTTCCTCTTGAAGACTTTTGTTGTTCATGTAAATAGCACATGCAGTGCCATTCAGAGACAGGCATGGCAGGGGGGAGGGGGCTATAGAAGGCAGGGGGAGCAGCCCAACAGACTGACAGACACATTTACTGGCCAATTACTGCATGCTTCTACCTTTACAGAAGGACCAATCAGTGGTGGCTTCAAGGCAGGCATAGTGGGGTAGATATAAGCTGCTGTTCTTTGGGCCTTCGGTTTGTCTGTGGTTAGTTCTGGCTTTGGTTAGAGTGTTTTCTCATACTTTGCTGGAAGGCTTTTTGTGTGTGTGCTAGAGCTCACTGCAAGAGTTCACCTAGCTACATAAATCCAATTCCCACGCACCTGGGATGCTGTCCAACATCCTCCTGCCCCCTCCTGAGCTGTTCTCTGGAAGTTGACGGACACCCCCATGCACCAGGGTGCCCGCCCAGACTGAAGCCTGCGCCAAACAGCAGAGATGACCGATATATCCTCTGGCCAATTGGCTTGACATTTCAAAGACACCCTAGCTGGGACAGAGATGTGATTGCCTCTCTTACTGCATGCTTCCAGCTTTCCAGGTCCAATCCTAGGTGGCTCTGAGGCAGGCATAGAAGGGACATAACTGGGACTTCAGGCAGCAAGGCAGGACGAAGCATCCCAGCAATCAGGAGACATGGCCAACCTGGATTTGTGAACCAATTGTCATCACAATCACATCCTGCACCACTGTGACAAGAGGACGGAAGAGGATCCCTTATTGGCTCTTTCCCAAGCAGATGCTTCCAACTTCCCAGAAACAAGTAAGGGAGAGGGGTTGTGGTGGTCACAGCGCAGAATGGTATATGGTATATGGCACAGATTGGTGGCCAGTTGGTATCACAAACACATCTTGTACCACAGTGACAAACATCAGAGAATCCCTGGCATAGGCTCGGAACCCTTTATAGGATCTTTCTGATATTTGGCAGAGATACTCCTAAAGGTCTGAGATACAATCCTTCCAAATTTCATGTAAACTGTCTGGAATACAAAGATGTTACAGCCATAAATGCATTTAAAAGTAAATCGCTTATAGCATCGGGACCCTTTATTCACATTTTCTGAAATTTGGCAGGAGTAGTACCCTTAGGGAGGGATATAATCTTGCCAAGTGTAATAAAAATTGGATGAAAAATAAAAAGGTTACAGTCAAAAATGTGTTTTCCATTGAAACCAATGAAAATAAAAAATGAAAGTAAAAACGAAAATGAAGCACATGAAATATAATGAAAACAAATGACATTTTAACAAAAACGCAATGAATAACTAAAATGAAAGAGAGTTACTGTGCACATCCCTACACTATACCTTTTGGGTATTCTTTAGACCTGAAAAATTGCAGTCTATAGAATGTGCCTCTTTGAAAACCCCACGTCTGCAGCCACTGCTGCTGAAGAGAATGGGTGGCACGTCACTTTCGGTAGCGTGTAAACACTCGCACGGCTTTCCTTTTGAATACGGGGCTCCAGAAGCGTTTTTAAGTGCCTCATTTAAAAGTGGCCTAAGAGTCACAGCCAGCTACCTAGTCACATTGCTCATGTTTCTGCAGTTTCCTAAAAAAACAGATGTGTAACTACTGGGCACTATAAACATCCTTCTCTATTGGCTAAATTAGAAGGACAACCATCAATTGCTTGTTTAACTCCAGTGATAGTTTCAAAAAGGAGATTTAAAGGTCAAGAATTCAAGTCTGGCTCAGGTAAGGGGATCTGTGTGATTTATTTATTTTTTTAAATTTAGTTTGCTTTTTAAAAAGACTATATTATATATTTCAGCTCAGCCCCAGTGTTAGGCAGAGAATCCCCACAGAACTGGGCTATCAGCAAGGAGGTGCCACTCCTATTCTCCCGGCTTCACTTCCCCTTCAGTTTATTATTATTATTATTATTATTATTATTATTATTATCATTATCATTATCATCTCACCCTTTTATATAAGGGACTCAGGGCAGATTACAGAAAAATAGGAACACAATATAAAAATATGAAAAAGTAATTACAATTTAAATCCCCAAATACAAACATAATACATTAAAAATCTGTAGAACAATCTCCTCCCCCTTCTCCCACAGGGGTGGGGTGTGTGTGAGGAAGCGGGGGATGGTTGTGCCATCAACTACATAAACTACATCTAGATGTGGGATTAAAACATTGCAAAGATTGGCTTTAGATAGGAGACTTGAGTTTCCTTGTTGTTGTAAATTAACCCTCTATATTTGATGTGAGATAAAAGCCAGTTGACACTTTTCTAGGATAGTGGTAGTCAAATATTTTTAACCTTCTCATCCCACCCCCTTACTCTTGCCTGTGGTAGTTGAAGCTACTCACCTACTACACCCACATACATTACCAAAACAAAAAACTTTACACTTTAAAAAAAGGTTAAATGCACAACAGTTTTTAAAACTAAAAACTTTCCTCTTCAAAAACATCACAAAATCATTTTGACTCTAGCTTAAACTCCCCAAACCATACAAATTCATTAGAATTACAATTAAAAAAACATTCAACTCCATACATTGCAACAAGACATAAATGCTAAAAAACATGGAAACTATTTCACAATTTGACAAATATTTCATATTTTACCCTCTTCATCTTAAATGTAATATATGTACTTAATTCCTTACCATACATACTTACTCTTATTCATTTTTATCAGTAACTAAGCTTTCATATTTTTTCATTATTAAACTTTAATTTATTATCATAATTCAACAACGAATAATTTTTTCAGAGTGCATTAACTCTGTTTCTACAGAATTGCATTCTGTACAACAAATTCTATAACCTTCTCTACACTGACATTGTTAACAGTTTATTGTATAAAGTGTATACAATTTGTATACATGTAAAGGACAGACTTTTCACTCGATATGAAAAGTTGCAGACTTTTGACTCCATACTTTTGACTCGGTATGAAAAGTTAATAGGAGTGAAAAGAATGCAATTTTTCATACAGAGTGAAAAGTCTACACCTTTTCAAAAGGTGCAGACTTTTTACTCCTATGAAAAGGTGTAGACTTTTCACTTGGTATGAAAAGGTGCAGACTTTTGACTCTGTACTTTTGACTCTATGAAAAGTCTGCAGCTTTTCATAGGAGTGAAAAGTCTGCACCTTTTCAAAAGTTGCAGACTTTTAAAAGTACGGAGTCAAAAGTCTGCAACTTTTCATACCAAGTGAAAAGTCTGCAACTTTTGAAAAGTTGCAGACTTTTCACTTGGTATGAAAAGTTGCAGACTTTT
>QEPC01009267.1:2310291-2332542 GCA_003113815.1 Sphenodon punctatus
GCTTCAGCGCTGCCTGTGGCTGCCGGCTTCAGCACGCTACTAGGCCTTCTGGGGAACTTCCGGGTTTCCCTGGAAGGCCTAGTAGCGTGCTGAAGCCGGCAACCACAGCCAGCGCTGAAGCTTCCGGACCGCCGGAGCTCAAGGTAGGAGGCAATGGAATTAATCCCTGGGTGGGGAGGTAGGGTGATCCCTGGGGTGGGGGTGGGGTGTTAAACCACCCCCCACCTCAGGGATCAGTAAAGTACCGGTACATTTACCTGCTGGCTGCTGCAGTGCTGGTGCAGGCTCTGGGTCGCCGGCGGCAGCCCGGAGCCCGCACTAGGGGACTTAGGTGAAATTATTTTTGGTGTTTAAATCCTGGCTGGGGAGGGTGGGTGGGGGGTGTCCCCCCTTCCACCCGCGCAGCCTGGACTCGGGGAGGGAAAGTGTTTGTGTTTTTTTGTGTTTTTTTTTTACATTGCGGCCATTCATTTGAATGGCCGCAATGTAAAAAACCGGTACGGGGGGAATCCGGTAATTTACCCGGATTACCGGGTTTAATCCGATATTGCCGGTATGCTCAATACCGGCAGTATCGGATACCGGTAGATTCGGTAGTGCACAACCCTAAAGAGTGGTTGTGCATTTAACTTCCTTACAGCTACCGCTGTAAGGCAATACTCTGTGCCTTCTCTCTCATTCTCCCTATTTCCTTCTTTTTATCCCTCTTTGGCCCTTTTTTTGTCCTCATTGTCCAAAAATGTTTGGAAAATTTAAAGCACTGGACGTCTGCCTAGTTAGAATTGGCCATGGACAGCACATGACCAATTAGCCCATAATATCCCAGAAGAAAGAATTGCGTGGTTCTTTCCATGTTTCACTGCTGTGAGTCATGAGAAGTGGAGGAAGCAGGCAGAGTGCAGTGCTTGCCTGTCTATTAGGATTCACGGGCTAAACCTGTGATTGGGGCCTGCATGGACTCCAGTGGGCTATCATCTTGTTTATAAATACCCTTTGACTCTTCACTTTGCTACGCCATCATTTTAGTAATACTCCCTAGTTCACTCAAGGTGGAGCTAGGAGTTTGCCAGTTTTGTTCTTTCTTGCATCCTCCCTCCCCACCCCCCCTTGCACATACACACTGCTCCTTTCCTGTTATAGGAATTGGTACATTCTTGAGCAGATAGTGACTAATAAGCAAGTATAGAAAGCATACTGAGCTAGTGAAAATAGTTCAGCTTTTCACGGTGAGAGAAACTGAAAATTGTTAGAGCTGTTTTGACTGTTTGTCAGCAAAACTATTATTTGAAAATACTTAATAAGGAACAATTATTCTTGCAGTGGTGCTTGCAGAGTTTCCAATATTTAATAAAATAATGCTATCATAAAATAAGTTTTCCTGCACTTACTGAGGCCGTTTTTAGACGTGCGCTGGGATCAGGCATGGGAGCGGCGAAACAGCCGCGGCGCTGTTTTACACGAACCGAAAGCGGAAGTTGTGCGCGTGACTGGCGGCCGCGCATTCTTTTCTGGCCGCGTATGTCCCCCCCCGAGAAATCAGGCCGGTTCGATCGCGGTCGGCAAAGATTGCGCGGCTGCCGATCACGCGCACAACTTCCGTTTCCGGTTCATGTAAAACAGCACCGCGGCTGTTTCGCTGTTCCCGCGCCTGATCCCCGCTGCACGTCTAAAACCAGCCTGAGTCAGTGATTGGAGCCATCTTATTATACAGCACTTTTCCTTTGTATCAATAGGTAATTGTGATGGGTTTATTATGAGACTTTCTTTTTAAAACATACTGTATCTGGTGGTATTTTGTATACCTGGTGATACACAGTGTTTTCAGATATGACAATGACCCACATTTCCATGCTTTGACCCATGTGGAACCACAGGCCACTGTTACTTCTGAAAATGCTGCCAGATTTCAGCCCGGGCAGCGTTGGCACTTAGCCCGGTCTGTGACTGGCATATTGCCAAGTCATAGCCCGGGCTAAGCGCCAACACAGCTGGGAAACAGCTACCCAGTCAGGAGTTAAGCAGGCTTCTACGTCTGAAAGCCCACTTTACTTGGACCGGATCTGGAGTCCTGGTGGTCCCGGGCACCATGGCGGCTGCCATTGGCTACCATTGCTGCCCATTGATCGGGGAGGGTGGGCCGCTGTGCGCAGCGTGGGGCTGGGGCCAGGTAGACACACCTCTGTGCGTCTCCCCACTCCCTCCCTGGCCCAACCGCTGTTACATTTGCACAGCAGCTGGGCCAGCTCCTGGCCGCAGTGACTGCGCCCACCACTGCCCGGGTAAGTCCATAGCGGTGGTGGGAGCCGTTATGTTAGTTTTCACCCATAGTTTAAAAAAGAAAAGAATTAAATGGGCATGTTGGGTTACTTGTGGGAAGCTGATAGCTTACTAATTTATAATCGACATGCACCCAATTAGTAGGTGCAATCAGTAAAGTGTTGGGACATGGTGTAAATATTGTTTGAGAAGATAATTTATATGTTTAAGGAATTTAAAATATCTATTGTGCAGCCTATTTATCGAAGAAAAAAAAGTGATATACCAGTTTATTCTACATTTAACAAATTAGCTTTAAGCTTGTTCAGGTCGTATAAAGCGTTGTTTGCTAACTGGAAAGGGTGACACTGCTAGAGAAATTCTTTACTTTTGATACTAAGCACCAAGTCAAGTGGGTTTCTGCATGTACTCCATGGCCATACCAAGAGCATAGAAAGCAACCCCTGTGAATACTATAGTGGGAGCTGACACTTGCTGTAGAAGCGTAGAAATGCCTGTGGTTCTTCTCAGAGCAGTTAGTTCTGAGTTTATGATAGATAGGGCTGCAGTGAGAAGAGGGACTCGCAGTTTGCTGGGAAGCAGGCTCTACAGCGTGCTGGAGATATGTGTTGAACTATGGGAAGGAGCAGCCACCTCCCTGGCCAACCAGTACTACAGCTTAAGCCACCTAATTGTGGACCATAACCTGAGGAAGTTGCTCCACCTTTATTGTGTAGTAGTCACTCCAGTTTTTCCACATAGCCCAGCTCATGTTTGTGTGGTTTTTGCATGGATAATGCATATGCAACATAGAACTGCCCAAGGAGTCCTGAAATATGTAAGGCACAAAGGTGGCATAAAGCTTGAGCCTGGGCCTGAGTGTCTTCTTGAGGCAGTGGTAAGACTTTTCTGTTTAAGAAGGCATTTGGCGGGCAGGGATAGGGGATTGGAGCGGTCTTTGGAAATGGGAACTGGTGCCATGGTCTTCTGGTGAGGGGAGGTGTACAAGCTGTGGTGGGGACTGAAAAGAGAATTGGTGGGTGGAGGGGACTGGGAGAGGGTTGGTGGGTGGGATTGAGGCGTTTAAAAAAATTGTTTTAATGTTTTTTATATGTGTTTTTACATGTGTATATTTTATGTATTTCTGTAAGCTGCCCCAAGCCTTCGAGGGAAGGGTGAGATAAAATTTTCAAAAATAAATAAATAAAATTAAGTTCTCTATTTCTGCACTGTGCACAATAGAAAGGAACTGAGAAGGGAGGCCAAAATTTATATGGCGGTATATGTCTCTCTGTCTGTCTGTCTATAAAGAAGAAAAAAAACTGTCCCTTTAAGAAAAAAGCACATGAGTTGCTTTTTTTAAAGTGTTATTTTCATGGAAATTAATTTTTAAAGTGTGTTTTACTTGAAATTGCTGGCACCAAAATTGTATCTCTACTTTTTATATATTTGCAACACTCTGTGTTTGTATATATAAAAGTCATATTAACTTGTGAATGAACTTGTGTATGAATGATACAATATTAACTTGTGACCAGGGTATTCGTTGTTTTGTTACACTCAATAGAAAACCATAGACCATGTATTTAGGTGAAGTTGGTTCATAAATATGCTCAAACTGTTTTTTTACTTTAATATTTTTAATTAGTCTGCTTTACAGAACTTCACAGGCATACATTTCCTGTTTAGTCCTTGCTGAAGTTATCAGTAAGGAAAACCATAATATTTAATTATGTATCTCATGGTTATTTAATAAAAAATAAATTAGCCTGGATGAGTCCATTAAAAACGGACACCTATGCCCTTTTCAAATGGGGTGGCGGTGTGGGGGGGATGGGTGGAGGCTGCAGTGCGTGTGCGGTTGTTAGTGGGAGGAGGGGAAAGGGGTCTCTCAGTCACCCACATTCTCGCACTCAATTCTAGCTTCCCCCTGCTCTGACCAGAGCAGCACTGGAATAAATGCCCGTCAGGATAGTGTGTGGGCCTATACAGTCTCACAGAGACTAGGCCCCTATCATCATAGGGCGCAGAGCAAGGAGAAAGGCCGAAGCCCACGAAAGTTCCTAGCAAACCCATGCACCCCCACACACACCTGGAGCAAGGGAGAGGAAGGATCGTGCGACTGGTGTGGGAAATAGGGCAAGATCCACCGAACACAGGGAGGGGGGAGGCCAGGACTCTCACTCAGAGAAAGGGGGGAAGGAGTCCCACAGGGAAGGGAGGACGGAACACCCAAACACTCACCCACCACCCCACTGCCATGCCTCACTTGTAAATCAGGAGGAAGGAAAGAAGGGTAGGGTACACTCACGGTCACACAATTTCAGTAGGCACAATAGTCAAGCAAGCCACGTCAAAAACACACAGGAAACAAGTCACGTAGCTCTCAGAAGGGGGGCCAGCTTCTCACTGTGATTACCGGTGCTGGCTGCAGCTCAGTGCCGGCTTTTTATTTCTAGGGCCTTGCCCCTTGCCGCGCCTGAAGCCGTGCAGAACGCTCTGCGCCGCACCTGGAAGTGCGGGTCTGGGGACACTGCGGCGGGCAGCACCGCGGGGGTGGCAGGAGCACCCAAGGATCGGGGGGATCCGCGGCACAGCAGGCGCCACCCCTTGACAGCGGTGCATGACCTCCACCCATCTCCACACATGGAGGCACCTTAGTTTTCTCCAGTGCCTTTGTGCGTGCAGGATTGGTGGAGGTGGGTGGAACGTGGGAGCGCACACACCCACCCACACTGGCGGTCACATGGACACCCCCCCTTGCCTACCCAGTTGCCCACGTGGGGCGGGGAGGGGTAGGTGCATCTCGTGTGAGAAGGGCCTCAGTTTCCTCTGAAAAAAGTATATGTTAATGAATCGGAGCAATTTTTAATGGAAATAAATTACCATTGCATTATAAAGAAAGGAAGGAGTACAGTAATTTAAAATGTCCACAACAGATTTTAAATAACCTCTTCGTCAAAGCAATTATAAAAAGTAATATTAGCAACCAATTCTGATGTTCTTATTGCTGTTCAGTATCTTTGATGAGATTGCTGACAAAAGTAAAATGAATGAATATTCCACTTCTTGACTATCAGGAAAGGAAGTAATGACTATTGACAAAGTTCAGAAGTTCATTTTAGGCCTTTTTCTGATTGTTTGTTTGTTTATTTATTTATTTAATAAACAGCTCAACTTTCGCCATAATCCTTAAAAAGAATTTACCAAAAAGACAATCACATCTAAATAAAAACAACGATGGGCAATACCAAACAGAAGAATACATTTAAAAATTAACATAATGGACAACCTCTAGCATAGAGGTCCAAATAGATAGTATTTATGCAGTCAATACACCTTAATGGGAAGAAATAATATTAGAACTCTGATAAGTGCAAAATCCGATCCATAGGCCCTTTTCACACAAGACGCCCCCACGCAGATCCACTGCATGGGCATGGGGGAGACACCTGCGAGCTCGCCGTGGCCGATGGGTGCGTGTGCGTTCCTGCGCTCCACCCACCTTCACCCACGCACAGAGCAACTGGCGACAATGGCGGTTGCTCCATGAGTGGAAATGGATGCAGGTGGGTGGAGATGGGTGTGCGCCTGTGTAACGGCCACCCCACATCGCACACCCAGCAGCCTGTGTAAAAAGGGTCCTAGAGCTCAGTGCTGCTTCATGGAAGCCTTTCATCTGTTACTGGGAATTTTGCATGAGTAAGGACTGCAAGATTGGGCGTATAAGGTATTTGAATCTAAAAATGCTTTTTGTCAGGAGCAGCTCACAAATACAAAATTCGCCCTCCATAACGTTGCTCGGATCCGCCCCTTTCTCTCTACCTCCTCAGCCAAAACCCTTGTTCATGCCATGGTTATCTCTCGCCTCGATTACTGCAACCTCCTCCTTGCTGGACTCCCTCGCTCTCCCCTGTTCCCCCTTATCGCAATCCAGAACTCTGCTGCCAAGGTCATTCACTCTGCCTGTCGCTTCGACCATGTGCAGCCTCCCCTCTTCTCTCTTCATTGGCTCCCCCTTCCTGAACGTATCCTGTTTAAACTCCTGGTATTCACGTTCAAAACACTCAACGACCAAGCTCCCCCTTACCTCTCGGATCTAATCTGCCTACGCACTCCTGCACGCGCTCTCCGCTCTTCCTCTGTCCCCTCCCTCACTCTCCCTCGTTTCTCCTGCTCACCTGACTGCCTTCGGCCCTTCTCCCTCACTGCCCCCCATGCCTGGAACTCCCTCCCTACCCACATCCGCCTTGCCCCCTCCCTCCACTCCTTTAAATCCCTCAAGACCTACTTTTTCCTTGCCGCCTTTCCCAATGACTGCTAGTCGTTCCCCATATACTTACTGTCTGCCCTCCTCTGCAGACTGCTGCAACCAACCTGATTGTAACCAAGCCAAGTACACGCACCTGAGACTTCACATCCGCCTGAATGTTTGTTTGTCTTCTCCCCTGTCTCTCCCACTGTTACCTCTCCCTGTCACCCCCTCCTTGTCTCTTAGATTGTAAGCCACTGGCAGGGACTGCGTCTATTTCTATGTTCTGTACAGCGCCAGGCACATGATTGGTGCTATATAAATGTTTATAATAATAATTATTATTATTTTTAACAATTATTTTTAAAAATGCACTTCTACTTTACACCACATATTCATGTCAAATTATTGAGTGGTAGCTTTAGAATGTCAAAAGAGGGATGTTCTATCTGCCAGTGTCACTGCTTGCAAAGTGCACAAAGAAGGCACATGAGGTTCTTGACTGCCTATCTGAGCAGTAATCTTGTTCCTTTTCACTCGTTGGAACAATGTGCTGTAATGATTGATTTTACATGGTATAGCCAATAATGCATTGCACTGTGTTTAACAAATCACCTTTTTTGAGGCAAATTATTGTTGAGAGAAAATTCTCTTTAAAGGTGCATAGTGCTGGCATGTTCTGACATACCCTGGCATGTACAAGGCAGACCATAAATGGTTAAAACTGGCAAAAAGGCCTTGTCAGTACAAACGTCAAATGTCCTTGTATGAGCCTGAAAGGATATCTACCTAATCAACTATAGTGGCCATGGGCACCTCCCTGGCTTGACCACCCATCATTTAATGTTTCTGCAACTGCAGGCCCATTAACACCTCCTAACGTGCAAAGATTTAAATAACTTCTTGACTCACCCTCTCTTTCTCCTTTGTTCACCCTTCCCATTTCCTCAAGCTATCCTGTGCTGCATAAAAGACCCTTAGTTTGTACAGTGCATTTAGAAGCACCTCGGCTAACTAGAAGGGTCTGTGGTGTTGGTTCTGCTGGACATGGACAGATCTGATCCACTGTCCCTGTTCCAGTCCCTAAGCAATAAAGTCTAGTGAGCTGATCTTGAGGATGCAGTATCTACCTTGTTTGCCCCAGCACCTCCGGAAGAAGACACAGACACAGAAAATGGGGTTTAAAAGGTCGCACACTTTATTAACTTACAAAAATCGGGGGAGAAAAGGGTGCCAGCCTATACTATGCTTTAACTGTTAAATATAACTTATAACTGGTGCGGCCTGATGTCCCTCGGTACCGCTGAACCTGTCTGCTGTGAGGTCACTCTCACTCCAGCCGCCCGGCTGGTTGGGGAGGTAAGAACGTCTCGTGACCGGAGCAAGAGGGAGGCAGTGGCTGCACCGGGAACCGCCCTTGTCCTCCGCTGTATGGCTTGTCCCTCCCTCCTGGGCCTGGGTTGTAAGGTGGTCGCCCTTGCTCTAACTTTCCCTTGGCCCCATCTCTTAAGGAGATGCCTCAATCAGCAGCTACCCTAACTTAACCTCTAATTAATACCCTGGACCCCTGCCACAGCAAACAGCCAGCACGTGCTTGGCTGGTTTGAGACCTCCACCCACGATCTCACAACACTTGTGAAAGCTTCTCTTTAATGTTCCCCAGGTACATGTCAATGCCCACCTCCGAGAGGTGTACCCCGTCTGCCCAGTACAGCTCTGGCCGTGAGAACCGGATACCCTCGTGGACAATGACATCACTGCCGTGGGCCCGCACCAACTTCTCCACTTCCCTGTTAATCTTTCTGCGGGCCCTGTCTACCTTGCCCGGATGGATGGCACCAGTCCACCTTATCTGCTCAGTCATATGCGTCCACACCAACTTGGTATGAGGCAAAAGCCTTGACGCCTGCACCCAGTCTCTCCTTATCCTAAGTAGCAGCTCAAGCCCTGTGTGGGTTGGGAGATTATTCTCACCCAGATTAATTATCATGATGTCCGGGTGCCGCTCCCTGGCAGCCCCGTAGATCAACGGCATCAGCTGTTCCCATCGCATGCCGCTCCTGGCCTTCCACACCACCTCGGCCTTGTCACTGTATCCCAGCTGGGTGCCCCAGTGAGTGTGTCCTGCAGCCCTGCCAGCCCAGTATACAATATTGTGGCCTGCAATCCAAACCAACTTGTGCCATCCCTGCTGTCCTGGTCCTGCGGACAAAAACAAGTGGTGTTACTCTGGTCAGGGGTTATTGGGGCAAATCCTGTATGTAAGATTGAAACGCTGTGGACCTCCATCTGCTGATACCCTGTATGCTAACTGCCGGCAGGCCGATTGCAACAGCCAAACTGGCTGTGCCTGTACGGAAAGAGTGTGAGCCAAATAGGTGGGCTGGCTGGTGAACGGCAATGAGGGCCTGATGGAGAACGGCAGAGAATTGATGACGGGTCAAGGGAAACCCATCCGCATGGATTAGGAAAGGGCCCGAGAAGGGGGGGATGGACAGAGAGGTAGCGGTGAGGGGCACTGACTGGGCATGGCATGGGGGACCCCGCAGCTCTAAGGGTGATGACACGGCCCCTGTTTTTTTGGTGTGTCTTGGACCTGCATAGGATAATGGACATGGAACGGTTCTGGACAGATACGTCGCCGTAGCTGACCACTCCGGGCTTGGGGTCAGACTTGGATGCGACAGTCAGTTCACTGACCTGGAAGGCCCCGATAAAGGCCAGAATGTAAGCCGTACCGAACAGGGTGGCCTCATACGTATTAAAGCAGATGTGGGGGAGGGAGCCCACCAACACAATGAGGATATTGGGGGTAATTGGAAATCTGAGGTCTGGACTGTGGCCCCGCTGGCAGGACCATGATTCGATTAACCTATTTGCGAAAAAACCATGGTCTGGTGCAGGGTGCCCTGCTGGCAAAGGATATCGCAGCCAATTTGCCTGCGATCGTGGAGGGGGGCAGTCCTTTGGAGTGTAAGGACATAGCAAATTGCAACCCCTGCGTTTCCAAGATGGGAAAACTTGTATCCCAGCCCATGTGTAACCGGAATGCCGGAAACTCTGCGAAGGCCCTACTGTAAGACTCTCTGGTGCTGGGGGCGATAGAATCTTGTACTGCCCAGTATAGTTCCACAGTCTAATGTTATGCAGGCTCGGGGGCATGACCTCGGGCTCCTTCCTGGCCTCTGGTGCCAACAGGCGGAAACGTATCTGGTGACGAGAGAGTGCATCGGTGATGCCGTTGTTGATACTTGGATGTTAACAGAATGTTGTTACTGAGGCACTGCAGCACGAATGTGCGCACCAATCCCATCGCTTGGGCAGAGTTAGAGGAAAGTGAGTTCAGGACCTGGACCACCACCATGTTGTCACACCAGAACAACACCTTTTTATTGGCGAAGTCATCCGGCCACAAGTGGACCGCCAAGACAATAGGATACAGTTCCAGGAAGGTGAGATCCCAGGTGATCCCGGCCGTGACTCACATCGTAGGCCATGGGGCCACACACCATTTCCCCCAGAAATAGAGGCCAAAGCCCAAGGACCCCGCTGCATCTAATTGTACCTGCAATTCTGCCTCCAGGAGCATCTACTGCTGCCAAAGGCTGACCCTGTTGAAGGCGGACAAGAAACAGCTCCAAATTTCGAGATCCTGTCTCATGTCCGCCATCACCCTGACGTGATAATGAGGGGGCAGGTTGCCCGGGACCTTGTCGTAAAGCCGGGCCAGGAATGCTCTCCCTGGTGCCACTACCCGGCAGGCGAAATTTAGGCTGCCTATCAAATTTTGACACTGGCGGACGGTGACTTTCTTAAGGGCTAGGCAAGCTTTTATTGCCCTGGCCATGGCATCCAATTTGTCATGGGGTAGACGGGACTCTTCCTTGATGGTGTCTTATCTCTATGCCCAGGAACGTGAGAACCGTGACAGGTCCAACAGTCTTTTCCGGCGCCAGGGGAACCCCAAGCTTGGCCACCACGAAATGAAACGTCCTAAGGAGGCGTTCACAATCCCCCATGCCTACACGCCCCCAAAATATGAAATCATCAATATAATGGATGACAAAGTGGGAATGCGCCCTATGGAAGACCACCCAATCGAGTAACGAGATCAACTGTTCAAAAGCTGAACAGGAGATGGAACAACCCATCAGCAAAGCTTTGTCAAAATAATTTTTTTCCTGGAATTGGAAGCCTAACAGCTTGAAGTCATTGGGGTGGACTGGTAACAGGCGGAAGGTGGATTTGATGTCACACTTCGCCAAGAGAGATCTCGGGCTGCACTCCTGGGCCATGCGAATTGCCATGTCAAAGGAAGCATACCAGACTGAGCAGAGCTCCTCCAGGATGGCGTCATTCACCGACTCTCCTCTGGGATATGAGAGGTGGTGGATGAGGCGGAATTCTCCTGGGACCTTTTTTGGCACTATCCCTAATGGTGACAAATGGAGCGACTCTGTGCGCGGGGAATCAAAAGGGCCAGCCACCCTGCCTTCTGCAATCTCCTTTTGATGTTTGGCGTGCACCAAGTCTTCCAAACCTTTAACGGATTTCAGATTCTCCACCCATGCTCTCACTTTAACCTTACCTGCTGGTATTCTGAAATCTTCTTTAAATCCTTCTACTACATATTGTACCTCCTCTCGCCAGGGGCAGTCCCTCAATGCCTTGGCCAATGCCCTATGCTGTACTGGGGTTGGGGCTATTACTGCCACCCTCTCCGCCCCCCCCCCCTTGTTGATATTTGGCTGGGGGCTTGCCTCTAGCTGAAGGTCTAACCCTGGTACAGTGACAAGCTAGGTGGTTGCCCAAGCAATGGGAACATGCATGCCGGAAACTGCAAGGGGAGCGGGTGCAACTCCCAGCCCCATTGTACCCCCAACATGTGGACCCCTTCGCAGGCGGGTGGCACCCGTCTGACTGAAAGGGGTCATTCACCGGTGCCACCCCTCCCTGTACCAGGGTGTGTCCCCTATCTGTGCGTGGGACGTTGGTGACATTGCTCATATGCTCAAGCCAAAGGTCCTGAGCATATCTGTCCCACCTCAAACCCGGGGTGATGGAGGCCCGTTTCCTAAAGGCCTCATCATAACAAAGCCATGCCCCGGGGTTACCTGTATCATATGCATGCCGGACTATATCTTGATATTTTAAGAGCTCGGTTGCGCGCTCTGGGGCCATTTGAAGCATCACCCCCATAAGAACAGAGAAGGCGGCCAACCAGTTGGACTAGTTCCTGTTCACCTTGGGCCTTTTAAACTTCTCCTTCTCCTTACCTTCATCCTTCGCGTTGGGGTCAGGGATTGGATCGCTAAAGAGGAGGGCGAACACATCTACATACTCGCCCTTACAGATCTTTTCCCTAGTCGCATAGAGCAAGTGAGCTCTGATGGGAGCATTCACCTCCGCGTATCCCCCCACCAGGGGCACTGCCTCGCGTGTCAGGGCGTGCACCACCTGACACGAGGCAGTATGGCAACCCTGCTCTGGCCACACCTGGGCTATTTGTTGGTTCGCCCCAGTGTCCACTTGGGGGGCCTGTAGGAGGTGCCTGTGTGTCTCACCAGGTGGGGGAACGGGGCACGACTGGGCGGGCCAGGGAACTCAGAAACCTACCCAACCCAGTCGCTCTTGGTCGGTGATGCCGCTAGACCCGCCCTGTGGATGGGCGGCACAGCATTTGCTGCAATGTGTTCCCTGGGCCTGGGATTCTCTCCCGCACCTACCTGAGCATGGTGCCGGGTCGTGGCTCTGTCTACGAGGGGTAGGCAGGCGGATTGATGATCCGGGTTCTGCCTTGAGTACCTCTTCGTCTCTGTAGGCTTCCATAGGGTTCCGTTCGGTGATGGCGCGCACTGCAGCCTCCATCGATTCCATACGTCCCGTGAAGTCCTGCAACTGGTCCAGAATGGCCTGCGACGGATCGCTTCGCGAGCGGCGCCATGGCTGAGCCACCTCATTGGAACTGTCAGGAGACAATAGGCACCACCCCCACCCACCCCCCCGCCGTGGTGGAGGAGGGGTACCTGGTGATGTCATCCTCCCAGAGGGAGCCCATGTTACCCATCTCCCATACCCTTGGGGTGTGTGTGTCACTGTCTACCCTTCATGATTCTGGGGGGGGGTCCTTTTGGTAGCATGCCTGGGGCAGTACCTGTCACTTGGCACCCCACAGAGGGGTTCCCGGGGGGGGCTAACCCGCCCCGGTGATGACACCTCCCCCCACCCTTCTCGAGGCTTGAGTGCTCCCCCCACCCGCGGCAGGGCGACCATGGCTGCAGGTGACGGTCCCTCTTCCCTGCTGCGCCGGGGGAGGGAGGTGCTGGTCCGCTCACGTGTGGGCTGGCCTTGCGCCAGGCCCCGCAGCAGCTCCTCGCACCCCCATCTGCTCTTACAGGGAGACCATGATGGTCTCCGCCTGCTGCTGCCTCTCCTTCCTACCTCCCGCCGGGGGTTGTCTCCCCATGTCCCTCTTCTTCGCCTTGTCTCTCCGGCCCATCGTGTGGGCGGGGTGTGTGTGCATGATCCTCTTTGCCCCGCTCTGTGCTTGCTGCTGGGCTCCCTAGGGCCAGGAGACCTGCTGCAGGGTCTGAAGGAGATAGGACTTGTTCGACCTGGGCCGTGCTGGATTGCCGGAGGGAAGCCGGAGCAGCTGCTCGATACTTCTTCTTCCGGTGATCCTCTTTGTGCGACTGCTCCTCCGCACGTTTCCCAAGATGGCGCCCGCCGAGATCCCGCCTTGCGAGACTTGGTCTGCGCTCTGCTGCGGCCGGCGCCTCTTCTGCCTAAGACGTCCTCTTCCGCCATGAGGGGGCGGGACAAGCTCCGTTCCTGTGCATGGCCCTCCCCAGCAAGCGGAAGGGAGACTAAGGGCGCATGGGCATTTTCTCGTGCGTACTGCAGTACCCCTAAATCCCACAATGCTAGAGACCAGATTCACAATATTTTATTGTGCTCCTGTTTGAGTTAATAGATGGAAGGGAAAAAGCAGAGTGCATCTTTAACCGCAGTGTGGAGAGGTTTGTTTTTACTAAGAAAGGAAGGATGAGTACCTGAGGCCAGAGAATTTCAAGGGGTACACTGGTCTTGGAACGAAAGAGATGGCAGAGCAGAAGGTTCTTGGGGCAGTGGGGAAGCTGGTGGCTCACTTAGCTGACAACAGTGTGTTTATAGACCTAGAAGACAAAAAGGTGTGGAACAGCACCTGGTATGATTGATCCAGCCAACATCCCCCAGGGGTAGGATTTTTATGTATGTTAGTTTGATAGCCCCTTCTGTTAGTCTGAACTGAGTTCTGTGTGGGCACCGACTAAATTTTATGGGCAGAGAGACTTTGAGTTTTTACTAATGTGCTTTATGGAAATGTTGTATCCAAATTATAGACACTTTTGCCACTAGAAACCTTTGATTTGATCTTGCTGTGTTTACCAAGCAGCAACGCTGAGCACTTTAAATTCCAGATGAAGTGAGATCAGGTTCCCTGAAGAACATGTATTAGTCCAAAAATAGCTGTCCTCTTCCAAGGAGAATTCTAGAACTCTACTTAGTAAAAAGGATTTGGTTAGGTAAAGCCTTGTGGACAGAATGATACAACTTAATTAGTCCTCAAAACCGACCTAGGTATGTGCCCATAGACTCTCATCTTCACTGGCTCCATTTCTTAAATATTTTAGATAAATGGTTTAAATAGTGACTGCACTGAATTTCCTTTTTAATGGACCTGTGTCTGTAAGTACGGATTTGTCACATGTGGATTATACAGATTAATTGACAGCTGCCCATTTTTGGATGGTTGCGGATTCATTCAAATCTAGAATGCCCATCCCTAATAAATTGTCAGGTGAGCTGCATTCCATCTTGAGCATTTGTTGCTTGTTTGCCCCAAGCAAAAACAAACATGACCATTGAGAATTTGTTTCAAGAACTGATATGCTGCACCTGGAAGAATTTATAATAAGGAAAAAGAAATGTGCTTGCAACTCCCACTGGCTCCAAGAGACCATTACAACAAAGAGAGAAAGGAATATGCAAGCTAGCCATAACAAAGTATCCTATAATATTCCTTGTTAATGGAGTACCATTCTATGATCAAGCTTTGCCCTCAACTAGACATGCCAACTCCTGTTGAAGTCAATGAGATGTGTATAAATGCACATCTGGGGCAGAATATAAGTGTATCTGGTTTATAAAGTAAATCTCCATGTAAAACAGATTGGTTTGTACCAGTGAAGCTTTCTCCTGAGGAAAATTTGGAATACGTTTAAAGTACGGCTGTTTTTCATACAAAAACTGCAGAATTTCTTTGTGGTAAGGTAACTTTCTCAGTATTATTGGTAGGGAAACACTGATATTTTTATACTATTTCAGAGACCATTAAGACTACGGAATCTTTAAAAACAAACAAACCACTGAACAAATTTCACAATCTTTCTGTGGCCCTTTTCACACAGACACTCTAACCCTGATAAAATGGGTGTTACATTTTAGTGTACATGTTGCAGGGCACCCATAGAGCACACCTGCAGCCCTGCAACATGTATAATTAAATGTAACACCCATTTTATCGAGGTTAGAGTGTCTGTGTGAGAAGGGCCTGTGACATAACACCTTTTCTAGGGAAGATTTTAAAATATTTGTCTCATGCTGCATTCATCTGTCACAGTAGCCACTTGGAGACCTCAGTGGAAATGCCATGGCTTTCCTTTAGGCTTACAGTGACAGAGTGGGGGCATTTTTTGTGGCATTTGAACAGAACCTTTGGTAACAGCGAGGTGATCTGTGGTAGATGCATCCCAGTGCTACTTCATTCCCTGCATTACTATTACATTTGCTGCCAAATATAAAAGTCTGTTTTTAGGTGTATATTTTTCTTTATTTATGATCTGTGCTGGGGGGCCTACGTTTTGGGCAGAGTATGGGAGTGCTGTTGCCAGGACAGAACAATAAAGGTTCCCTTCAATTTGTGGATTTAATTATGGATTTGTATTACAAATCCGTGTTTAAATCATTAAAAAATAAAATTTAAAAACAACTGCGCATGTGCAAACTGGTCATTAGACCATTCTGTGCATGCACACCCTTTTCAAAATAAAAGGACAGCCATTCTGTGCATGGGCAAAATGGCCACTGCGCATGTGCAGATTGGCTGCCCTTTTCCAAAATGGCTTAAGAAATAAAAAATAAGCATTTTTTTTAAAAAAATGACTACGCCTGGGCAAAATGGCTGCCAAACCATTCTGCGCATGTGCACCCTTTTCCAAAATGGTGGAGGCCACACCACTCCCATTTTGGAAAAGGGTAGCCGGTCTGCAAATGCACAATGGCCATTTTGCATATGCTCAGACCAGCTGCCCTTTTCCAAAACAATGGCACACTATCCCCACCATTTTGGAAAAGGGCACACATGCGCAGAATGGTCTGCTGATCATTTTGTCCATACACAGTAATTTTTATTTTATTTTAGAACCGAACTGGAATAGGCTTGATGTTGTGCTGTTTCAGTTCGGTTCATATTAATTTGTAATGGCCTGATCTGTGCTGTTAAGGATTAATCTGTATCCAAACTTCCCACCCCTAGTTTATAGGCATAATGCTTGTACCAAGTTGGAAGACAGTCCCCAGTTGTAGTTCATGTTGCTTAATGTTGTTCCATCTGTTGCACAAAAAGGGCCCTTCTGCATGTCAGATGTTAAAACCCCTTGCACAGGAGGGAGTGGAGCTACAGGGACATAGCATTCTTTGTCCCAGTGCTGTGTGTGCTCAGCTTCACCCTACTCCATGCAGCCATACCTGGAGCTAGTCCTGGCCACTTAAACTAGAGCTCCAAACTGAGTAAAGCCCTACCAAGCATGATTCCATTCCTGCAAGTGTGGAGGGTGTGGGCGAAGAGATGTTGAGTCAAGAACTTTAACTTTTCCTAGAAGGAAGCACCTCAGAAACTGCATAGCTTGAACAACTGATAGTGTTTCATAAAGCTGGTTGAAACCTTGTTGCTGGCCTTTCTGGTAAAAATAACCATTTGAAGAACCATCTGAATGCTGTGTCGAGTTTGCTCTCCTTTGTCCATTTTCAAATAAAATGACCCTGTAACATCCAAGGCTGCTGGTCAGTTTGAAAGCTATATCTAAACTTGCTACTCTGGTTTGCCTGCCTGTCTTTTTGCAAAGATATTCGCCTTTTGAACTATTTGAACCTAGCTAAAAGACTTCAACCTAGTCTCTCCATTTTCCAGGAGCCACAGCTCTGATTACAGCAGAGAGATGTTTAAATCTGAAGCTCTTTTCCTTGGTCCTCCCACTTCCCATAGCGTGTTACTTTTGTGGCTGACCTCAATTAAAGCCCATCTTGTTTGTCTTTGGTTGGCAGCTCAGTTCTATTGCCCTGCTCAGACCCTCTCTGCCTTCAGTAACGTTTTTAACTGGCAGGTCAATTCAGTTTTGCTTTTCCTTCTGAGGAAGTGCACTTCTATTTGCTCTGCTCTTACTCCGCTCCTCTGGCTTTCCACCCCTCTGACTGGCAGTGGAATCCTACTGTTCCTGTCGTCACCTCCCATCCTCTTATTGGCTTTGCCTCATGGGACTTTTGGCTCTTCTACTTTCCCCAGGGCTGTGCTTAGAATTTGTGGGGCCCGCATGAAAAGACTATATGATGCCCCCATTGTCTCACCCTCCATAACTCCACCCCTTTAACTCCTTCCTGCAAGGCCCTGCTTCCCCCACCCTAGTAGGTGAGTTGAAGGGAAGGTGGGTGATGGTAAGGGCAGGCCCTGCAGGAAGCAGCCACCCTTGGAACTGAGAGTCAGGGCAGGGAGGGGGCCCTACAAAAATAGCCCATCCCAGGGGCCTCTGGAGCACTGACCCTGATGTTATCAGAACTGGTCTTCCTGTGTGGCCCTCTTCCACCGTGGGGCCTGGGCCATGACCCCTACTAGCCCTGCTTAAGGCTGGCCCTGATGATCCTTGTGCTCATATTCAGTAGTGCTTTCCCGTATAGTCTCACTTAGCTTAGCACGCAGTCTTGGTAGCGATCTCAAGGGCTGAATAGGCATGGAAGTGGATTACCATTTTATTATCAAAGTATCCTATCCTGATGGGCTAAGAGCTTTTTCAGCATCAAATAGCTCTGCATCTCTGTGCTGGTGTCAGTTTCAACTATTGAAAGCACACAAGAAGACCATTTGATTGTCTTGCCTCCAGTTTGTTACAGATCTCTGAGTTCTTATCCCCACTGGTGAGCTGGAAAATGATTAGCATCTTGAGGATAGGAGTGCCAGACTGAGGCTATGTGTTCTGTAATTCCGTCTACTCCACATGCTTTCATTTCTGCAAATTGCAAAAACCTTTGATTACCCTAATTCCTAATGTCTACAGAATAACTTTTATGTACCCCATTCATTTCAAGACATTGGCACAATAGCTGTCCATGCAAAACTTTTTTGACCTGTAATGAGCTGTATCCCCCACTGCTCAACGCAAAGGCAAGCAGCTGGGGAACTAACTGCATGGGGAACTAACTGCATGGCCTCTGGGAGTAGTAATCTTCTACTCAGCTTGGTTGGAAAGTGAAACTATTGCAGGTCTTTGAGGCAAAGCTAACTGCCTTTCAGATATCTGATTATAGCCTATAGCTTGCAAGCTTCCTCCTCTTAAAATCACTTTGAACTGTGTCCTTGAGGAGCCAAGGCAGCTGCTAAATTTGCAGGACTCTTGAGTTGCAATTTTTCCTTTGTAAAATACTGATGAGCCATGACTTCCAATGACAGTCAACACTCATGAAGTTACTTAAACTCCATATGTATGTACAACTAGTCCCCTGGTCCTTTCCATTTCATCAACTTATCTGCACCATCAGCGTATCAAGACTTTGCTGAAAGCAAAGAATACAGCGCTCTCTTCAACTTTCTTAGTATTTTTTCTGTATTCCCTGTTGGAGATCCAACTCCTTAGCAGTTCTCCTAAAATTCTAGCTTATTCATTATGTTCAATTTTAGTAAATTCTTTACTGCTTTGCTACAGGTCTACTGTCTCCTGCTGCTGGGGGCCAGTGCTGCTAGTCTCTGGCTGCTTGTCACGTGCTGGTTTTAACCTGAGATACAATCTTGCGTTAAAATATTATTCACGTGGGGTTTTTGAGTGGGCTGCATGCCCATGTTACCGTTCCTCTGGGCCATGGATCCCTTATTGAAAATACGAATCCATACCTCATGTTACCCTGCTCCCCTATTGGGCTGGGCTGGTGGGGGGGGGGGGCAGGAATTGCCTGCCCACCCTCCCCCAGCTGAGTTACTCACTTGGTGGTGGCGGCGGCAGCGACTTCTCCAGCTGGCTCTCCATAGCTTCTTCTGGCTGCTTTCATTCCCTCCTGTGGGGCCTTCCAGGTGAGTTACTACAAAGGGGAATTTCACCATAAGTTAATGTACCCCCTGCACACGTTAAAATTTTACACGACTTTTAACTCATGTGCTGTAATAAAATTCACATCAAATTTGATCCTGCATGAGGAAGGGAGCGTACCCACATTATCCAATCTCCTGTTAGATAGCAACTAAGGTGGGATTGGGTAACATGGGCAAGTAGCCTCTATCCCTGGGCTAGTGCTGCTGCTTGGGGTAGGTCATGCTTCCTCTCCTCTTGCAATGCCCCCTCCTGCCAGCCACTTCACCAACCATTCCCTTCTGCTGTCCCCCTGGGAGATAGAGTGTCCTGGCTGGAGGTGAGAAGTTCTCTCTGTTTCTTCCCTTCCCAGCAGGGATTTCCCCCAGGAACCTATTTCTCCTGGCTGGAGAAGTGGGGGCCGCCTTTGTCCTGTCCCTTTCCTGGGTGCTTGGCAGCAACTGCCCCTCCCCTGTAGCTGCCAGGAGCTGGGGACTCTGCTTTTGTGCCTGCCTGAGTGAACCCACACAGCAGGGGAGGAAGAGAAAGAGTTCCTTTGTCATTGTGCCGGGGGGGTGGGGGTGGGGGCAGGTGTCACCCCAAGTTCCCTTGTCTATCTCAGCCCCCTTCTCCTTGTCCTCACAATTCCCACTCAGTCTATTCTCTCCCAGTGTCCCCAAGCTGCTCTTCCCCCACCCATAGGGTCCCCCCTCACCCATCATTCCCAGCCCCCAGGACCCAGTCCCAGCCCCCAAGGTCATCCTCCCTCTCTGCATCCCTCCCTCCCAGCTCCCACAACTTCAGTCATGCTTCTCCCAGCCTCTAGGAGTCCCAACCTCCATCCATCCATCCCAAGGCCCCAGTTACCCTCTAGCTTCCAGTGCTTCAGTCCCCCCTTCTTCTACCCCCCTCCCATACCTCCAAGGCCAAGCTCTGTCCATCTTCCCATCCCTCCAAGTCCTTCCATTGCCTCCCACGGTCCCACAGGCTTAGTTCCTTCCTTCCTCCACCCCATCACTCCATTTTCTCCAATCTTAAGGGACTGTTCATAAAAAAGTGCATTCAAGAAGATGCTGGAGGAAGGTAGCAAAGCTGTGACCATTTGAGACAAGCAGGAAGGGGGGTTATTTGCCATGATATAATGTCAGTCATTTCTTTTTGCTTGTTTTTTGATTACATTTCTTTTGAAATTAAAAAGATATTTCTTACCTATAATAAATGGGGTTCTATGACAGTGGTATTAAAAATGTGTGCAGGGGGAAGGGATGGGATTTGTGTGACATTTTTGTAGGGGGTCTGTAGTAGAGTGACAAACTGACAAAGGGGTTGGGTGGTTAAAATGGCAAAAAGCATGAGACAACCACTTTCATCCTCCTCCTCTTCTCCCCTCCCCCCCCCCTTCTGTGTCTCAACTTTCTTTCCTCATTGGCAGTGTTTGGGATATTTTTCCTCTCATATTTCTGCACCTCATTGTGTGTAGCTGTGGTGTTGCAGAGGCTGGTGTCTACTGGTGCCACCCCCTTGGCAGCACCCTTGGTTCTGCCAGACCAGCAGTCCAATTAGTAAAATGGCAAGGGCAGGGCTGGCTTTAATAGTGAGTATGGTAGGCTGACACCTTGGGCAACTATTTTAAAGAGAGCAGCAAAATAAACCAGGCATGCCATCTCCCCTGCCCACTATAGAACCCCCAGCTTGTGGGAGGGAGTGCTCCTGGATCATTTTACTGCGCTCTTAAATTCCCTGTTAGGGACTTGCCCTGGGAGAGCACAGCTTCTCCCTTTCTGGATAGCTGATTTAGTAGGGAACCAGGAAGCATCCCTCCCCTGCCTGTAGTGCGTTCCTCCATCTTAAGGAGTGCTGAGACGAGAGAAACAGAGGGGGGACATTCTCCTGTTTTGTCTAGGACAGCCAAATGTGCAAAACTGTCCCTGATGGGACTTTCAGTTTCAATTTAATCCAAACCTTCCCGGGAGAAAAAACACTTTCAGTTTATACCGAAACACTCGTAAATCGACCTGCCATTTATGGATTGTTTTGATTTCATATTTTTCCCATTGAAGTCAATGGGAAGGGAAACGGATCTGAAACCCCATGCCCCCCCGCCACTCCCCGGGGCTCTGGGATGTACTTACTGGCCTATTTTTGCAAAAGCCTTTAACTAACTAACTAACTTACTGACCTCAGATCACCTCATTTGAAGCTCTGCCAGCCTGTCATGGCTGTGGGGTCCTCCCAGAAGGCTTCCTTGCTGCGAGGCACTGCTGAGCTCCCTGTTCCACAGCGCATGTGTGAAAAATGGCTACCAAGGCTGTTTTGCATGTGCAAAATGTCCACCACCCTTAACTAAAATGGCAGCAGCCAAAATGATGCATATCCAGATCACCCCTGGCTGCCCTTGACCAAAATGGCAGCCATTTTCCACATGTGTGCTTTGGAGCAGGGAGCTTTGCAATGCACCACAGAAAGGAAGCCTGCCAGGAGGCTCCCCACAGCAGCAGTGGGCTAGTGAAACTTCAGTCAAGCCCTCTGAGGCCAGTATGTACATGCCAGGGGTGTGTGTGTGTGTGTGTGTATGTGTGTATATATATATATATATATATGATTCAGTTTCCCTTCTCATTGACTTAAATGGGAAAATAAAAAACTGAAAATACAAAACCATAAAAAGATCCAGATTTTCAAAAGAACCGACCTGAAAAAAAACAAACATGAACTGAAATTCCCCCTGGGTTCCCACCCCTACTTCTGCATTTTTAAATGCATCCCGCAAGTTAAAAAAGGAAGCAGGAAGACCAAACGTCTTCCACTGTGGCTAAATGGGGAGGTGAAGGAGGCTATTAGATCCAAAAAGGCATCCTTTAAGAAATGGAAGGCTAGTCCCAATGGAAATAATACAAAAGAGCATAAACACTGGCAACGTAAATGTAAAGTGTTAATAAGGTAGGCCAAGAGAGATTTTGAAGGGAGACTTGCTAAAGAGGCAAAAACAAGCAACAAGAACTTTTTCAAATACATCAGAAGCAAGAAGCCTGCTAGGGAGTCAGTTAGGCCATTAGATGACAAGGGAGTAAAAGGGGCGCTCACGGAGGATAAGGACATTGCAGAGAAGCTGAATGAGTTCTTTGCGTCGGTCTTCACTACGGGGGATTTTGGGGAGGTACCCACGCTGGATCCTTGCTTTGTGGGCGAAGAACTGGAAGAGCTGTTACAAATCAATGTGACGTTGGAGGATGTTCTAGGGCAAATTGACAAACTGAATACTAACAAGTCACCAGGGCCAGATGGCATTCACCCCAGAGTTCTGAAGGAACTCAAATATGAAATCGCAGACCTACTGTTAGTAATTTGTAACCTGTCACTAAAATCTGCCAC
>QEPC01009267.1:2334872-2360115 GCA_003113815.1 Sphenodon punctatus
CCCCCCCCCCCCCCCCCACTCTTAAGGTGGAAGGACCTTGATTTAGAGGGATAACTGTTATACTGTCAAATAATGATAGTAACTGTGCACATTGTCAAGCCAATATTGCTGGTGATACATGCACACACAAAGTAGGAGAACACTGACGTTGTGCCCCTGACTCCTTAGAAGCCCTGTTCCCTGATGCCCAGGTGTTGGGGATCCCTCACCTAGTGCAGTAGCAACTTCCTGAACATCAGTGGTGGGAAACCTTTTCCATCCCAGGGGTCACTTTGAAAACTAGTCCTGGCTCTGCGGACCACATATATGTTGGGGTGCATAAGGAGTGCACTCAAGAGAAGGAGGGTCCAGATTATGGATCTGACATGAATCTGTCTCCTGTCCTTGTGTGCATGCCCTCATCTCTGATCTCTCAACACTCCCTCAGCACAGTAAGCTGATATGGAACTTAGCCCACATCAGCTTCCCTTTTGAGAGAAAAGGTTTTTACAGTGCAGGCAAAGTCATGCTGCTCAACCTTGCACTGTTGTGCCGCGCCTGCATTGGCACCTAGGGCTCCTCTAGTGAAATTGCTCAGGCTCAAGTGTTAAAAATCTGCCTTAAGAATTGGGTTAGGCCACATTCTGACAAACACGTAGAAACAGAAGTAACTGGTTACAAATGCTTGTAATTAAACTTTAGTTTTAAATTGGACATTAATTCTCTCGAGAGCAAGTGATAGGTGCTGCTTCTACAGCAAAGTGTAGTGCATGCAGTCATACCTGCTTCCCTATGGAATTCTAATGATGTATTGCCGATCCCAGCATACAGTATGCATGCAGTATTCCAGGTCACTGAGTAGGAGGTTCTTAATCATGTCAGGCTGTGT
Source organism: Sphenodon punctatus (assembly GCA_003113815.1). Taxonomy (NCBI): domain Eukaryota; kingdom Metazoa; phylum Chordata; class Lepidosauria; order Sphenodontia; family Sphenodontidae; genus Sphenodon; species Sphenodon punctatus. The sequence goes on from QEPC01009267.1 coordinate 2,335,741, forward strand.
GATGGCTTTGTGGTCTGAACAAATATTCGCTGGAGAACAGAAAAAGACTGCAACCTTATTTCCACTTCTGGCCTTAAAGAGGTCTGAACCTGTTTCTCCTGAGTACAGTTGTTTTATCTTGCAAATAAATTTACTTTAGTGGCTTGCTGTAGAGCACATACCACATACTCAATCCAGCCGAACAAGGTGCTTTTATATAGTCGTTCCTGTTTGTTTTCTTTTGCTGAAGATCTGCTCTGTACAATAAGAAATGATGAATCTTCACTCTATAGCATTTTAGAAAACAGTCTCAGATATTTGTGTTTCATAAAGAAGAGCATCATGAGCTAGCCTCTGAATTGGTTCAGACTTTGTTCTGGTAGCTCATTTATTCAAGAACGATCTAATAAAAACATATATTGCTGACTGAAATGAATTATTCCTGTTCTCTTCTAAGGAGTCCAAAACAGTGGGCAGTAAGCAAGCACGCTGCAGTGTCTGCATTAGACATGGTTTTACTTTTTAGCTTTGAATTGTACCCATAATACCTGTTTTATATCTAACCTGACAGCTGCTTTGTCAGTTCCAAGAGATGCCCATTTAACTTCTATCTAGACCAGTTGTTTTCAATTTTGAGTACATATAGACAAAATGTCAGTCCTTAGAAATGCTCAAGTTACTCTGTTAGTGGGCTGCTTTCTCATTAACTGCATGTACCCTACAGCAATATTATCCAAAACAAGTCCTAACTGAAGATGATAATGTTCAGGAAATGGAGAAAATCTTTTGCAAAAAGAAAATAGTTTTATCATTTAAAAAATGTACTGTTGTTCTCAATATATTACCATACAACTAAAGGACTCTGCGCAAGTCCCAAAAGCCATTTGATGGCTAAAACTAAATTTTCTTCAAGTCAGTAACCATCGGGTTAATTTTTCATTTGGTGGATAAGCTTCTATTTGTCTGACTGAAAAGCACAGCACTGCAGATAATGCAGTCTAAAAGCAGCAACTCAGTAATGGTACAGTGAACAGTGCGCTCTCAACACCACCAGCATCCATTAGCCAAAATGATTTCATTTATGTCAGTCATTTGGTCTAACAGGAATAATATCACTAGCGTAAAACACATTGTCGGCGCAGCCCCTCCAAGCAAGACAGGGCACCATTATTGGATTTAATATGGCCGCACCCTTTATTCATTCAAATACAACTGATTGAGTAGGTGAGGGGGTGACATCGCCTTTTGCGATCCGGGTTCAGTATCTACTATAACTCAATTGAATAGTTAACTCAGGGGAGGTCTCGATATACCATCGACAGCCTCCCCAAACCATAAAGTCTCTCCATCCAGCGCTGAGCGCACGGCCAAAGGAGACATTGTCCATACGGACCTGAGTAAGGAAATCCAGTGCCTGCTGGTGGGCGGCCATACAATGCCCCCACCACCAACCTAGGCACCCTTCCCAGGGAAAACCAACGCCCCGCCTGCCATACACTGCAGTATGCATGGCTTCCCCATCTCTTAGGGAGATAACTCCTATGTTTACTATCTCCTAAATTAACCCAATACTGGACTCCCGCCAAGGGTGTGACAGTAATACAACAACTCCAACATCACTTCCAATGAAGCACCACACCTTTCTAATGGCCAACCAAATTTAATTCTCCTATACTGTAAGGAAGGCGAAAAAACAAGTAGGCCCTCTGGCCAAATAAACTTGCCAAAAATTCCTTCCTGACCCATACTAATGCGACCGGTGGACACCACAGTATAAAGGAGGGGGAGGGGGGGCCTTCTTCGTTCCCTGCTCCCCCTGGAATGACCAGGGAACGCTCTCAATCCGCTGCTCTGACCTCCCCACGTGACTGGGGAGGCCAATCAGTGGCCCCAAACTTTTGTGCCTGCCGGCGAGGGTTGCTAGGCAACCCTCGCCGACAGCTCCTATTGCGGCCTTTCCCTGCGCTTGCAGCGCTGTGGCTGCAAGCCTCATCCTACATCCTGCCCCGCCTGGAGGTAAGGGGATGGGCGCGATAACCACCCCACCGCCGCTATAGCGGCAGAGGGCACTTGTTGCAGAGGCTGTGTTGCCTTGCTTTGGCAATAGACTATTTTAGTTGCAGCTTGACATTTCTTTTTCTATAAACTCATTACCATTTAAATAGCAGCAAGAGGCCATAGACCTATGATAACACACTTTCCCTAAAGTCAGTTTTAGGTGCCAGATTGAATGGAATGCAAACTAAAATCCAGTCTCTAGAAGACAGATACAGCACACACAGGCAGTAGCAGTAGGAGCTTTCTGACCCTGCCTGGCCAATACACCTGTCCTGAAGGTTTAATTCAGTCTCTGAGATTTGTTCTTGCTCTGGAAAAGGCTAATTAAAGCCAACCTTTACACTTTTCTATTTTTGTAGGCACTGGGAATTACTTAAATTTGACCTTTTCAAAATTCTAAGTGCACAAATTGTGTTCTGAATTGTTTCTTGTATCTAGTAATACTTACAGTAGTACTGTTTAAGTAGAGGTTATCTCAGGACTCTGTTGTAAGCCAGACTTCCATTTTTTGGCATGTATTAACTTCATTTTAAAGTCCTTAGTGATTTTCATGTTCTGTGTAAACATCCAAAAATCAGAGGGTTTCCAAGGTTTTACTTTACATATTGTAATGAGAAGCATTTATTTATTTTTTGGAGGGTGGTCAGTTCCCCAAATTTTTGTCTGTATACATTCTACTTTAATATTTATTCATTTTGTATGTATTCATACTTGGAATCGTAAGGTTAGAAGGGATTTCAAAGGTCATATAGTACAATCTTGCTCCAAGGCAGGATGTTCTCTGCTTCTACAGCATTGCAGGCGGAGGCTTGCCCAGCTGGGTTTTGAATGCATCCAAGGAAGGAGATTTCACAGCCTCCCTGTTCACCATCTTTTTGTGGCGTTCTTTTAGATATTTAAAACTGCTATCATGTTCTCCACCTTAGTTTTCTTTTTTTTTCTGGGCTAACCATTCCCAGTTCTTTCAGCCTTTCCTCATATGACTTGTCTTCCAGCCCCTCGGTTATCTTGGTGGCTCTCCTCTGAAACCTTTTGTCAACATCTTTCTTGAAGTGTGGTGCCCAAGACTGAACACAATATTCCAGGTGCTGTCTCACCAGCGCCAAATAAAGTGGTGCTACCACCTACCATGTCCTGGAAGCAGTGCAGCTCTTTATGCAGTCCAGAATGTTATTTGCCCTTTTTGCAATAGCTTCATATTGCTGACCATATTCAGTTCATGATCCATCATAGCTCCCAAATTCTTTTCTGTAGTGCTATTGTCTAGCCAGTTATCCCCTATTTTATATTTGTGCATCTGTTTGTTTTTTCTTTTGTTCCTATATGTAATACTTCACATTTGTCTTTGTTAAATCCCATTTTGTTTCCTTAGTTTATCTAGATCATTTTGTATTCTGATCTTGTCCTCCAAAGTGCTCACTTCCACTTTTGTGTCATCTGAAAATTTGATGAGTATACTCTACAAAGCAACAGTAGCTTGCTTACATTATAGCTTCTATGCTTGTCACTGAAGAGCCTGACTAGCAGTATACCTCTTCTTTGGGGTTGACTTTGAACCAGCTAGGCCAAAGATATTTAACATCCTTTTTAGAATCTAGTTAGAGCCCTCAGAATGTGGTTAGCCAACTAATTTAGATCCTACATCAGAAGCAAGGGAACAGGATGTTAGAGATCAATATTAGGGGGATTTGGGGCTTAGAGACCCTATTTGCATCAATACTGACCTTTAAAAGCATGTATATGTCACTAGTTATTTCAAACACTCATGTTCTTGTAAAAGCCGCATACACCTCCATATGTCCCATGCTCCTTGGCCTGATCATACCAGTTCATGTCAGCAATACATGTGAAGTCCATCTATCTGGATACCCCTTTACATGGCAAGATCTGTGCTCCTAGATGGGGGTGGCCATGCCCTGGCCATGCAGTGATGTCTGCTTCCTTAGAAGAAACTGAGCTTTTGGTATAGTGCTGAGGTTCATAAAAGGCCGGGCTTGCCATCACGGAGGTATGCATCTCCACCTTGAACCAGCTCCAGGAGCTTCAAAAGAAACAGCATCCCTCTCTACAGAAGTAGGTAAAAATACATATTTATATACATTTCACCTTTTCCTGTGTTCTTGGCTGGACACCTAGGCACAATCTCCCACTTTGAACTTCTTAAATTTTGTTTGTTCTCTCCTCCCCCTCCCCCCCCCGACAATTTCCTGCCCTCTATTCTGCCCCTTAAAAGTTAGAAGAACATATATGCTAATGATTCATAGGTTTGCAAAGGATTTTTACCTTAGTTTTGCAAACAATGTAATACAGTGCATTTGCTTGTGTGCACAATCATTTATTGTGTGCTGTTCTGTATGATCTTCTAACCTTATAGTCTCAGAAGGTCATTTCCAGAGCTTTACTGAGTATGTCTAAGCCTTTGAAAACTGACACTGCTTTAACCACGTGGTAAAGTCTTCTTGGGATACTCCTGTCTCCCAGAACAACTCACCACACCCTCCACCAAATGAGTTCATTTTGGTATTTGGAAATCCAGAAATGAAATATAAGTTGTTATACTGTAATAAATAATTAACTCATTAAGGCATTTGAATGAAAATGAATTTATTAATCAGTAAAGGTGGTGAAGTGGTGGGAATTTGTTGTTGTTATGTTGATGGTATTTAAGGAAGAATGAGAGTTATGATGTTGAGAAGACATTCATAGACAGAGTTGTTAATGAAAGGTATGAGACTGAGTACTATTGATGTAGTTTAAAAGTAGTATTATAATAGTAACATATTTTTAGATGGTAGAGTAGTAAAATTGTTATTTTTCACCAATTTGCCTTACCTATGAATTGAAAAAGTGAAGGTTTTTAGATGTTGGAATTTAATTAGGTTTTTGAATTGTTATATCAAAATAGTATTTTACGCAAGTCAGAGGAGTGAGAAGCAATAATCTTAAAAGCTAGGCTTGTGGCAGAGATACCAACATGGTATAACCAGTACCTCAGCTTTTTCATCAAGTTCCACTTTGACTAGCCAGACCACACATCATATTCCCATCTAGGTTTATGCCATCCCACTGGACAGGAATGAGTTGAAGCAAGAAAGTAGAGCTGAAACTCGGCTCGACACTCTTGCCAGTTCCCGATGAGGTTTTTTGCCCCTCATCCTGCCTTGAGACAAGATGAGAAACTCCCCCCTTCTCATCAGGAAGCAGTGAGAATTCAAGGGGGCCAGGCAGAGGCTGGGGGGGAGGGGCGGGGCCGGCTCAGGGCCGGAGGCGAGCAGGAGGCAAAGACAAGCTCCTTGGACACCTCCGGCTCCCATGCCAGCCCCCATGTCTGGGGAAAGAGAAAATTTGGGCGGGGTCAGGGGTGGGAGTTTGGGGGCCTAGTGTGGGGTCAGGGAGGCATTTGTGTTCTACAGCAACAAGACCTCTTACCCTATGCAAGGATACTTGGCTTAGAGATTTAAGTTAACATGCTAGTTTGGAGTTCCAGAACATACTCAAGGAAGACTAAAGTTAAATGTCTTTCCAAAAATGACAGAAGTAGGTAAGACTGCAGGCTGCAAACAGGCAGTAGAGAGAACAAGAAATGCAGAACTTACGCAAGAAGCAATTATAATTAATTTTACACTGCTGTCCTGCAGATACCAAGGCTCTTCTTTCAGATCATGTACCATGTAATCAAAATACATCTCCCTACTTCTCCCTTGCTGGTGTAAAACGCTATGTCAGAGCTATGGAAGGTAGTGTTTAAAATGCAATACTGCTTGTTTTTGCCTTACAACATTTAAGGCACAGTGTGAGAAAGCTGCTCCCGCCCCCAAACACACCCGCTCTTGCACATGTACACACATGTACACACATACACTCATGCACATTGCAGAGGCTGGATGGCACTGCTGAGCTGTTCAGGGAAGAGATCACTTCTGATTTTTGAGCTGATTGGAGAGCCAGTCCAAGTCCTCATAAATCCCATCTCCACTGTTGGCACATGTTGCTTGGATGTACCAGCTCCTCTGCCAAAGGGAATGCAAGCCAAGTTTGTCTGTGGTCTCTGCAGCATTCATAGCATTGGGAAGGTCCTGCTTCTTTATAACCACTAATAATAGAGCATCCTGGAGCTCATATTCTGCCAGCATTCTGGTGAGCTCCTTTTGTGCCCCATTTACTCTCTCTCGGTCATTGCTGTCAACTACAAAGATTAAATCTTGTGTATTCTGGAAATAATGATGCCAGAGGGGTCTAATTTTATCCTGGTCTCCGACATCCCCGACTGTGAAACTTATTTTTGTATTCTACTGTCTCCACATTAAAACCTATGGTTGGGATGGTGGCCATGATCTCCCCCAGCTTCAGTTTGTAGAGGATGGTGGTTTTCCCTGAAGCATCCAGACCTACCATGAGAATCCGCATCTCTTTCTTCCCATAGTGGCTCTTAAACAGCTTTTCAAAAACATTCCCCATGGCAGCAAGTTACTTTGCCTACTCTGCATGAACTTCGCTCCTCTGACCTCTAACGGCCGCTGCAGACCGGGCTCTGCTCCTCCTGCCCTAGCTACCCAGACCCCCCCTCCCCCCCGCCAGCTATTCCAGTGATGCCATCCTCTCCCACTTGGGCTAGTAATGGCAATGTATATTTGACACTTCAGTAGATCGGGCTGAACCATGGTAGGTACAAGGTAGTGGAGCAACTAGGGGTGTACAGTACTGGATCAGCTATGGGTGCTTCTGTGCTGGAGTGTGCCTGCTCTTCTATAGCACTGGGTGGAGGTCGGTGTGCGGTGGTATAACTAGAACACCTAGGGGTGCTTGTGGGCCTGCCTGAGCCCGCTATACACTTTTGTGCACGTTGGTGTGCTGTGGTTGCTTATTTGTAGTCTATCCCCCATTAGATTTTTTGCCTCACCCCGTTTCCAGCCTCCCTGCCCCCTTTGCACAGCGAATACGAGAAGGAGGTTGATGCACCCCGTCAGCCACTAGCGGAGATGTTTTTACAATGTTAACAGAGAAAATGCACATGCACGACTTCAGGATTTCTTCCATTCATTTTAATGTGATCATTTTTCCTCTCTACCTTTTTATTAACACCATTCGATCCCAAAATTTACCAGTAATTGCCTGATGGTGAACTTTAATTTTCTGTTCCATTCAGTTTTACTAAAGACCCCAAAATAAAGAATTAATCCCCTGCAAAAGATTTTAGTCACAACCCAGAGGTGCAGTAATTCAATAGTCCCATGTTAGAGATAGGTGGAGATTCAATGAGAACTGCATCTTGCCTTAATGAATAGAGGTGCTAGTGCGCTTCTATAATAAGCAAATTGCACTGGGAAAGGCGTAAAGTCAATATGCACGGTGTAATCATTCCAAGGCTTGCATGCTGGAAGTGTTCAATGGTTGGGAAGAACACCCATTCTCCCCCTAACACAGATTGAGTTCTACGTGGCCAGATTTATAGTTATGAATAGGACTGTATAGATCAGAAGTGGGGAACATTTTCCTTCCCAGGGACCACTTTGAAAATTAGTACAAATTTTGCTCCGAGGGCAGCATAGAAGATGCGCACGAGGTGCTTAAGGGGTGCGTTCAGGAAGAGGAAGGTTCAGATTATGGATCTGTGCCATGGATCTGTTCTCTCCTGGTGTGCATCCCCTCATCTCTGATCCCTTACCCCGAGCTCATTCTTCCAGTGCTGGGACCAAATCCAGGTACTGGAAAAGGGGGACACACAAAAATAGCTGTGGGCTTCATTTGACCTCCAGGCCTGAGGGTCTTTAGCGGTGGTGTAGATTGTCATCCAGCTAGGTTACCTTTCTTCACTGTGTTGTGTGGCCAGCAAGGTTGTGCTTAAGCAGCAGAGTCCAGAGCTGCTGCCTGTATATCATCATAGCACTGACTGCCCCCAACTGCTTCACCTTGAGCAAATAGGAACATCTCCCCTCCCCCAATTTCTGACTAGAGGTGAAACGAAAAGTCTCTGGGAGCAGCTTTCTTACCTTCATTTGCATCTACCAGCATCTTTGACATTTTCCATTATTTTCTGCTATTTTCTGCCACTTCGGTAATTTACAGTATTTTTGTGTGTGTAACTTCTGTGGTGGTATTGGTATTTTTTGGTGATTCCCCATAATACTTGAAATTACAGAAAATTATCAGAAATTACTGAAAAATTATGGGAAATTGTGGGCACCAATACGGACAGGACCAGAAGTAGGAAATACTGGCGAATGGCTGAGAGTGCTCCCGAAAGGTTGGTATTTCCCGGTGGAACGAGAGCACCTGCTCTCGCTTCAGTCCTATTTCTGACGTGTGTTCAGACCTGTCATTTCCAGTGTGTGATGTTTATTGAATAAACACTGAGAAAACAACGTCTCCACACTGGGGTTTTATAGAATAAACTCTGGGGTATTTTGTCAGTGGTGAGGTTGTTTTATCAGTGTTTATTGAATAAACATCATGGACTGGAAATGACAGGCCCGAAAATGCAACAGAAAATAGGGCTGAAGCGAGAGCAGGTGCTCTTGTTCTGTGTGGAAATACTGACCTTTTGGGAGCACTTTTGGCCTTTCGCTGGTATTTCCCGCTTCTGGTCCTGTTAGTATCGGTGCCCGCGATTTCCCATAATTTTTCAGTAGTTTCTGATAATTTTCAGAAATTTCCAGTATTAGCAGAAATCAATCTCATCACACACCTTGCCACACACTTGGTATTTATTGAATAAACACGGGTATTTTGTGTGTGGTGAGGTTGTTTTATCAGTGTTTCAGTTACAATCTAAAATAAAAATAACCACTTAGAATAATTTTTTTAAAATATATGTATTTATTTATAATAAAATTTGTATGCTGCCCCCTCCTGCTAAAAGCATCCTAGGGCGGCTAACAACATGTTAAAAACAGATTAAAACAAATAACATCAAATACAATTAAAATCGAATTTTAAACAATTCAACTCCCTAGCCCTGTCACGAAGGGACATGAGGTCACACAGGAGAGATACTGGACTATAGGTCTAACAGATATGTAAAGCTAAAGGTTAAACATGGATGTAATGTTGAGAACTGACAAGTCAGTTCATGTAATCATGTAAGGTAAAACTGAGAACTCAAAACTCCAGGAAATGGAAAGAGATAAAGAATGTAGATTCAATACAGAGAGACAGACAGAAACCAATTTAGATGCAAATGGATCTTCCTGTTTACCTCTCTGTGGACGTGACAATCACCAGGTTTCCCTGAGTAGGAAGAACTAACAAAGACTTTGAAATGCTATTTAAGCAAACAGACAAAACAAAGAGGAGCCATCTTCTGCTATCTCTTGGAGAGAACTCATCTCCATCTTGCCTGCCAGCAAGGAGACTGCTGGAACTATGGACTGAGAGGAAAGACTTTGCTTTCTATCAACTAAGACATCAGCACCCAGCTAGCCTTCCACCACTGGCTGAGATGAACTCAAGTACATGGACTGTTCTGTAGGGTAAGATTTATATAGGGATCCATCCAGAATACAATAGGAATGCGTTATATTACTTTTCATTTGATTAGCCACTGTGTATCAACTGTTCTAGCTTATGTTATTAATAAACTTTCTTCTTATCTTTATGAAGAAGTGTCTGTGGTCTAACATTGGGAACACAAGCGAGCCACGGGTTTTTCAAGCTCTTGCGAACTCAAAGAGAAAGAGTCTGTGAACGGGAAACTTTCTCGACCTTGGGTGATAAAAGGATTCTCCCCTTTGCAGGACTGGACCAGCCAGAGAGTGAACTGGTTCAGGTGGGCTGCAAGTGAGGGAAATTGAGTCACCCAATCTAGGAAAGTGGGGTGTTGGACCCTTAAACCCGTGACAACCCCTCCCTAACCCACCCCACCCACCTCATGCAATTACTGTGCTGTTTACAAGTTGGCAATAAAAATTAACTATGGATTTAAACTTAGACTGAGTGCTGTGTGCTAACAGTCTATTCAACAGCTCTGCACTGTGGTGATTAGTGGTAATGAAAAATCTAATGATATTTTACTTATCAAAACAAACTAAACCCCTCATAAATTAGGAATCGCAGACAAGCTTTAAGCAGAAGGAATCCTTAGACATTCCTAGGAGAGTCGTCATTGAAGACCAACAGCAGGGATGGCATTCCAAATGAGATGTAAAGAGTGCTGTATGTCAGGGGAGAGGACTCTCCGGTCTGTGGACCAGATCTGGCCTGTAGTTGTTTATTTGGCCCCTGGGTCTGGCCTATGCATCCACTTCTAACCCTCATGTACTGAAAGAATGAGTTCAGAGGAAGGGAGTGGAGATAAAGGCATGCACTCAAAAATAGAGGATGAAGCAATGATCTGGACCACCCATTCCTTTCCACATCTTGAGCATGCCTGCTACGCATCCTGCAGTTCCTGTCTGGCTTGCAAAGCTTATACAAACTGTGGGAGGGAAATGGTTCCACGTCCTGATAGCATGCTAAGCTAGTTTGCTTGGCTGGTCAGTGGCTAGCTATTGCCTTATGCCATTTTAGATTATTGTGCGTGCACAACCCAAAGGAACCAGGCAGACACCGCAATTTTATTAAAACAGTAAAACAACAATAAACAGCCATCCAGACGAGGGCATAGACGTATGCTATACCAGGACCACGCTTTAGACCAGAAGTGGGGGCCGGGCTACCGCCACAGCGCCCCCACCCGGGTGACCATCCTTCCCCACCAGGACACCCTCCCCACAGAAAGAGAGGGGCAGCAGTGTCCCCCCAACCCAGCTGTCCATAGCCTGAAGTTGGGGATTCCCTGCTGCCCCCCCAGACCTACCACGCCCAAATTGGGCAAATGGGGTTGCTATGCAGCCCCTACTCTTAAGGAGCTCTGCCCTAGCATTGTCCCTGAACTGTTACCCGCCACAAAAAGGGGGTGCTGAGATACTCTAGGCTCCTTTACCCCACACAGATAAGCCCCAGGTGCTGCTTCAGACCCTCTGCCACATCAGCCAGCCAGATCTGGTTGCCCTCTATTGACAGGTGGACCCCGTCTTCTAAAAAGAGGCCTGGGACTCGGGAAGAGATCCGCCCGTGATTGATCATAAACCCGCCAATGCTGATCACCATCCTCCATACTGCCCTATTGACCTTCCTCTTTGCTCTCAATCTTTCCTGGGTATGATGCATAACACCAAATTCTGCGCTCAAGCATGTCAGACCACCCGATAGATGTGCTTGGCCAAGTGATATGAAGCAGGGACAAGGTGGTACGAATGTGACCTATAAGCTGGAAAGTGGGCTCGAGGCCGAGGTCATTCTCCCCAAAGTGAATGATCAGAACGTCCGGATGGATCAGGACACTCAGCAATCTGTCCCCAACGCATGCCACTGATCCTAGTCCAGGTCAAATGTGCCCTTGGGTACAGCCCGAGATGTTGGCTGAGGCCAGAATGGGTCACTTGTGTGCCTGCCTGCCGAACAATACTATGGCCACAGATCCAGACCTCGATCGGTCTCCCATAACCTGCCGAAGATACATACAGTTAGTGAATAAGTGAACCAGAAGGGGTGCCATGCGAGGGGACCAGTCCAACCAACACCCACCCCCCTGAGGTCTGATACATGTTCGATAAGCATTGGACCTCCACTGCCCCAGTTCCCGAATCCGGGAGGTTGGGATCCCCGCAACTGAAGCAGTGGGGGCAGCCCCTATGCGGAAGGAATGCAAGCCAAATGCCGTGGGCTCGAGACCCAATCTGCTTAGGCATCTTCGGAAGATGACCATAAACTGAAACTTAGTCAGGAAGACCCCATCTGCATGCATAAACAAAGTGCCAGGTTTGCCCAGCCTCAAGGGCAAAAATGCTCTGAGGGCTGCAACTGGACAGATAGATGTGACTGGTGTTAATGCCAAGTTGATCTGTTTTGGACTGGCGAACTAAAATTCTAACCACCCCAGATCCAATCTAACATCCCCTACATTTATAGCGTGAACCAAAGAGTCAAGCTTAGAGGAGGCCACCAGCTCGCTTATGCGCAGGGCCACAAAAAAGGCTGTGACAAAGGCAGCCCTGAACAACACGACCTCATAGCTGACGGAATGCACTGCCGGCAGTATCTCTGAGATCTGCGCTAGGAGGTTTACGGAAACTGGCAGGCGCTCGTCGGGCCTACGACCGCCCCCCGTTGTCCAACCTTCCAGGGCGCTCCTTAACCGGAAGCCCGTGCATGGATCAGCGAATCTATTCGCTTTACTGAAAAATGTTATAGCGGTAAGCCTGTTCTTAATAGTCCTCGCTGCCAACCCCCTATGATGCAGTTCTGCTGCAAAAAACCTAATGAAATCGGAAGGGATGGGCCATTGTCCCTCAATGCCATGCTCGGCTAGATACTCCTTGAAGCTTTCAAAACTCCTCTAGTAGGCACGCCAGGTTCCCACAGTGACCAATGCCTGCATGCCGTCATCCAAGAGCCTGTCCCCAGAGCCCCCAAGGCCTCAGACATTGCCTCCGGTTCTGGGTGGGTCCTAGGAGCGAAAGAACGGAATCTCTCAATCTGAAAGCGAGAGAGAGCATCCGCAATTACATTCTGCATGCCAGGCACATAATGTGCCGTGAAGTACATGTTCAGCTCCAGGCACCGAAACACCAGCCACCTGACAAGACACATGACCCTGGGAGATCTAGCAGATTGGGAATTAACGACAGATACCACTGCCTGGTTATCAGTCCAGAACCGGATGTGTGCATCCCTGAATTCGTCGCCCCAAAGCGAAACAGCTACTAAAATGGGAAAGAGCTCCAGGAAAGTGATATCCTTTAGAATACCCAACTTTCCTGGGGATCTTCAGTGTGGTAGCACAACCACTCTCCTACCAGCTAATTATTTCTGGCTGTGAGCAGGGAAGTGCAGATGCTGGCCATCTCAGAAAACACCTTCATAAAGGGTAAGTCTGAAGCTCAGACAGAGGACCACCAGAGAACAGGAGAGAGACAGGCTACCTGGGGCTCAAGGTGGGGGATGGAGGCAGGTACCTGGTCTAAGAAGAGAAGTAGGTGAATTGAGTATGAGTGCTCCAGGTGTGGATATTGACCCAATGGGGATACAAACAACATAACTTGGAAAGTGAAAGTGTTTATGGTAGGGAAGGACCCTGGAAGGGCTACCAGGTTTGGGAACTTGCCCCCTAGTATGAGGCCTAATGAAGTAAGAGAGGACATAAACATTGTTTTAGATTCATTTGCAAAAAAATTAAAGTGGCCAAAGAAACTTGCACCTCAAAGCTTTCAGAGGAGAAACTGAGGCACAAATCAGAGCACAGCGGATCACCCTGTTACAGCACCCGTTTGTGCATAAAAATTCTGCATGCTTGCATAACAAAGTGAGTTGCTCAACCTGGGCCCCGATTGATTTATTTTAAAATATTTTTTTATTTTTCAGTAGGCTGAAAAGACTGACTTTGCATGTGCACAGACCACTCTTTGCTTATGTAGCAGCTGGGGATTTGCACACAGAACTTGCTAGCTAGGTCATAACACAAGAAGCTAAATAGTGCAAAGTGAATCATGTGCAGTGCAGAGCTGATGCTTGGAAAACTTGTCCAACTTTTGAGTTATTTATTTCTGTGCTGCTTTACAGCACAATATGTTTGATGTGTTAAATGTCACACAGCCCTTCATCACAAAAGTGTTTGGATCTCAACAAATGATGACCCGTTACCAAAAGAAACAAAAACCAAACCCCAACCCGGCACCCCCAAATTAGCTTGACAGTAAGAGTAATAAGAAATTTGCTAAAAATAATGCTACGCCTACATCAGCTGCTGAGTAAGAAGTGGACGGAGGCAAAACATTCTTTTTTATCTCAAATGTGAAAAAAAGGAGTAGTTGGAGGAAAACGTAATTCATTAAATATTAAGGTCTCTTTCCAGCTTCAAATATCCACAACCTTTTGGACTACGGAGGCAAGCACCACAGCAGGATTGCTAATGCAGGAGGGAGTAGTTACCTGCTTTGTAAGGTCTATAGGCCTGTGGTGAAGAAAGGGTATTGCGAAAAGCTCATGAATATTACTCTGCTTTACAATGTGCTATTTTCAAAGGCCTTGCCACTGCCTCATGCCTCTTGGTTCAGGAATTGTTCCCCTAGCAATGAACACAACCCTTTGTGTCATCTTCATGGGTGTTAGAAGATTGGTATTTATTAAGTTGTTGACCTTGCTTTCACAGCCGTCTTTGTTGATATTGGGAGTTTTCCTCAGCCCCGCTAAACTTTACTTTTGCTTGGACAGTGGGAATGGTTTGGAAAATCTTCACCATGAAGGATTCCTTTGTGCCCAGTTCCTCTGCAGGTTGAAGCCCCTTTAAAATGTCTTCCCTCATTAACGGACAGGTGAAAATGTGTTTTTCTTAGGACATTGATGAAACATTTACATTTATGGCTTAGTCCAGGGACTCGTAGGCCTACCGTGTGGGCTAATGTGCACCCACATGGCCACATCCCATCAATTAGGTTGCATGCAGCCTCCTTGCGTTCAGGTCCACCATCCCACTCCTCTCCTCTCCCTACTCCCTCCCCTCTCCCATCTCCCCCTCCTTCTCTCCTGTTCTCCTTCCCTCCCACCTCCCTTGAGGAAATCTCATCCCTGCTCTCCTCCTCCAACCCTTCCACTTGTCCCCTTGACCCCATCTCCTCCAGCCGCCTGACCTCCATTGTTCCCACTGTTGCCCCTTCCCTTCCTGCACCTCATCGACCTCTCCCTCTCTACTGGCTCCTTCCCATCGCCTTCAAGCACGCCACTGTCTCTCCTATCCTCAAAAAGTCCACTTTTGACTCCTCTGACCCGTCTAGCTACCGTCCTGTCTCACTCCTTCCTTTTGCTTCCAAGTTTCTTGAACGTGTTGTCTACTCCAGCTTTCTTGTCTTCCTCTTAGCCAACTCCTCCCTTGACCCCCTCCAATCTGGCTTTCGCCCCCTTCCCTGTACAGAAACTGCTCTCGCTAAGATCTCCAATGATCTTCTTGTGGCTAAATCTAACCACCTCTATTCCATTCTTGTCCTCCTTGACCTTTCTGCTGCCTTTGATACTGTTGACCACTCACTCTTGCTGGATTCACTTCACTCCCTTGGCTTCCGTGGCTCCTTCCTCCTTCTTCCTCAACTGTTAAGATTCGCCCTTTTCTCTCTGTCTCCTCTGCCAAACCCTTGTTCATGCCCTGGTCATTTCTCGCCTCAATTACTGTAACCTCCTTCTCACTGGCCTCCCCCGCTGTTACCCTTCTCCCCTTATCTCCTTCCAAACCTCTGCTGCCAGGGTCATCCACCTCACCCGTCGCCTCGACCACGTGCAGTCCCTCCTCTCCTCTCTTCACTGGCTCCCCCTTCCTGAACAAATCCTGCACAAGCTCCTAGTCTTCACCTATAAAGCTCTTCACAACCGTGTTCCCCCCTACCTCTCTGCGCTAATTTCCCTCCGTACTCCAGTCCGTGAACTCCGCTCCTCCTCTGTCTCCTCTCTTGCCCTCCCATGTCTCCCCTGCTCCCCTAACCACCTTTGTCCCTTCTCCCTAGCTGCCCCCCACGCCTGGAACTCCCTCCCTGCCCACATCTGCCTTGCCCCCTCCTTTATACCTTCAAATCCCTCAAGACCCACCTCTTCCACTTTGCCCTCCCCGACTCCTCGCTCCCCTCATCTAACTCCTGCTGATACCCTCCATCCAGTACAATCTGTTACCTAAGGTCTGTGTATTCATATCCTCACCACATGTACCAACCAGCCATCATTCTCGATGTAACCAAGCCAAGCGCATGCACTTGGGACCTCGCATCCTCATGAATGTTACACTCCTTGTCTCTCCCTCTGTTCCCCTTCCTTCGTCTCCCCTCCCCCACCCCCGTCTCTCAGATTGTAAGCCGTAGGGCGGGGACCATGTCTACTCAATTACTTTGTAAAGCGCTAGGTACATTGCTGGTGCTATATGAATGTTTACTAATAATAATAATAATGTAGCCTCCTTGCGTTCAGGTCCACCAGCACCATAGAGTTGCAGGCAACCAACCTAGAACATTCGAAGGAGTGACCATTTCCTGCCTGCTCTTGGGCCTCGCTCTCACTGGCAGCTTAAAAGCCCAGTGTGTTCAGATTCAATCATTCAATGTCCCAGCTCTTCCTGGCTTGCAGCACATGCACAGTGCTCTCTCTTTCAAAGCCGATGCCTTCTCTGGAGCGACTTTGACAGCCTTTACATCGCCATGGCTCAGAACACAATAGCTAGGCAACTAGCAGCACCGCTTCCTCCAGTGTTCCATTGCAGGCACTCTGCCCACCAGAACAAGAGTTGGACAACTATGGTAAATTAATGCATAGGAGAGAGGGTGGGGGCTGTATTTACACAGTTGCACGCTAAAAGCTTCTGTTTACTGCTATCTAATTAAGTGTTGTTGTTTTCTTTACTGTGTTCACAGGTGGCCAGGGGAGTGCTGGGGAGCAGCAGCACTTACTCCCCAGGACACTGCAGCACTGGACACAAATGGACTGGAGGCAGGAGAGAGGCACCATGGTGGGACAGCAGACTGGGGGTGGGGGGGGGGAGAAGGGGAGGCACCATGGTGGGTGGAGGGGTACTTATTTCTACACCCTAACCAAGCCCCTGCCATCCACAGTCTGCAGTGCCTTCCCCTTCTTCTTGGGTCACTCATCCTCACTACCGTCCAGGTTCCACAAATGCCTACCCCTTCCCACTCTGCTTCACGGAGAGTGAGGTGAGTGAGCTGGGGTGGCTGCTGCGGCTCAGGGAGACTGCTAGGGCTATATTCCTTTGAGCATACAGGGCCATCATCAGCTCATTAACAGCCCCAGGGAATGGTGGGATATTAAGCTGGGTTGATAGCATGTTGGACTCTCTGCTCTGACTCACTGACACTTTCTTTCTTGATATTGGAACCAGTGGCATGGTTTTCAGCACGTGCCTATCGCTTGCTGCCTGGGCTGGGTCAGATTCCCTCTGGTGACCAGCAGGTGGCCAGGCTTCCTCTTCTAGGGAAGAGCTGCCTAGAGGTGAAACAAAAAATCTCCGTGACTGCTGTTTCCGATGGAAACACAGCTTTCACCTTCATTTCTGCAAGGAGGAAATCTACTGGCATTTTTGACATTTTCTGTGATTTTTCTAGTATCTTCCACCGTTTCGGTAATTTCCAGTATTTTTTGGTAATTTCTGCTACTATTGGTAATACCAGGAATTACTGGAAATTACCAAAAATTGCCAAAATTTTTGGGAAATTGCAGACACCGATACTAATGGGACCAGAAGTGTGGAAACAGAAAATACAAATGAATGACCAAAAGTGCTCCTAAAAGGTTGATATTTCCCAACAGAACAAGAGCACTTGCTCTTGTTTCAGGTCTAGAGCTGCCTGAGCGGGTGAGATCCAGCTCTGGAATCTGCCTTCCTAACCCACCTCAGGTGTTAGCACAGACAGGGGGAAAGTGGACAGCCCCAACTGCCCCAGTCCTCAACACCCTCCTTCCCCCTGCCTGAGCCCTGTTCTCATCCAGTGATGGTTCCAGCTTGGTTGATCCCTGCATGGGCATAGGAGCACTCCCCTCTGGCTCCAACCACTCCTGCTTTCCCCATGGAAGGTTTGACAGTTGAAGGAGATACCTCCATGCCCGACCCCACCCCCAGACCCAGTAACATTAATAGAGGAGGTGGAAGAGAATGTGAGTTGACCAATCCCCCAGCAACAAGCGCCCAGGAACTATGCCTGCCTGTGTTTTATAATGCAAAATATTACTATTATTAAAGATAATTCCAATACTTGAACAAATGAATCATATGCTAATCCACTTGGGGAGCTTGGGTGGGAAAGCAAGGGAGTGGGAAGCAAGGGTGGGGGTGGGGGGAAGGAAACGGGGCTGTGGAGAATGGTGGTATGACAGCAATACACTGCTTTGGGAACTAGGGGTGGGAAATATTGCACATGAGGGCAGGGGGCCATGACAGCCCGGGTGGGCTACAATCTGGAGGTAGTCAGCTGTCCCAGGCATGCTGCAGTGGCACTGGGTCTAGTTCCAGCCTGGAGAACAGGGAGAGAGGAAGCATGAGGTTTAATGTGCTGTGGGAGGAAAGGAAGCCAGCACGTCTGCAGCTCTCTTCCCTGTTTGCCGTGTCCCCTCTGCTAGGCCGCAGCAGCAGGTGATGCCTCAACCCAGGGGGTAGGGCAAGCCGAGCTGAGAAACCGATGTGCTGAGTCAAGGTTTGTAGCAGCCAGAGTGGCACTAGCATAGAGCTGACCCAAGTAGGCACCCAGCTCTTCTCCCAGGCACACGAGCCAATGGGACACACAGGGACTGGCCCTTGCCAGCTCAGCAGTTGGGGCTCCCAGGAATCTGCTCTGCCGCTGGCTGCCAAGCCTAGAGAAGACACTGAGCCCCTGGTGGGGTGTTGAACTCCCTATAGGCATCCCCACCTGGTACTGTGATCGGCTAAATTTTCAGCTAATACAGATCTAATAAACTCCGCATTCTGTGCATAGCAAAAGGTTAGTTTCAACCACCAAGTGCTGTGGGTGGGTGGGGATAGTGGGAGCTGGAATGCCTCCCAGAGTGATATTCTGGAAGAAAGAAACAGCTGGTGCAGCTTCTCCTTTCAAGGGTTCACTGCAGCTGTTAGTCATTGGGCAGGATACTGGGAAGGGTGGGTGGTGGACAGAGCATGGTGGGAAAGAATACCTGCCCGTGTATTGTCAGGCTAAACCTGTGAGTGGGGGCTGCCTGAATGCACAAGAGATACATGTAGGGACCTTGTGTTTATTAGTTTGAACACACTAAACATGTGAGTGGTGACTACATGGACGGAACGTGGACTCCAGTGGGCTATCGTCTCATTTGAAAACACTCTTAGGTTAGTCACACAAAATATGCACTCTGAGTGTCGTGCAAACTCCTCATCACTTTGTGTTATTCTTGATCTCTGGTTCTCTGCCGCCTAATGCATGGGGCAGGCAGGCCACAGCAGTTATGGAAAACAGCAGCTGTGTGAATGCGTTGTTCAGGGACAAGGATAAAGAAATAGGTAATGAGTCTTTAAAGGGAAAGAGTGTTGGGTTAATGCGTCTTTAGTATTTAAACATTTGATCAGTGTCAGGAGACATGTTTTGCTCATCATCTGCTCACTGATTTCATCTAGTTATTTAAATTTTAAAAAGGATAGGGAGTTTGGGCAAGCCCTATATTATTGTATCTTTTTATTCCACAACTTCACCAATGCCATGGTAAAGAACAGCTCTGTGCAGTTATAATTCTGCTGTTTGGGGGAAGACCAAACAAGAACCACCTTTCAATTAGTCTGTTGTTTTTTTTTAATGTCTAGCAAGACTAGAAGAGGTGGACTAAAACTGGTTCCTTAATCTAACTGCAAGAGGAGCACACTGATCTCTGTTCTGACTGAGGAATTTTTTCTATCTTTCTGATGCTCTAATGCTTTTCAGGCACACAACTGATACTGGGGAGCGGGGAAGATGGGACATTAAATAGTTCTATATGAACAACATGCTCACTAGTTGTTTATACTTTATTTTGTTTACAAAGAGTATTTGAACTCAGGAAGCGTAAATTCCATAACGTCTGTTTACACAATCTTTTGACAGCTGAGTCCCCAGCTAGCAGTAGATGTGGGTGCAGGTGCCATTGAAATAAATAGGGCTACTGCCTGTATTAACTGTTAATGTGCATGCTATCCTAGTAGAGGATCATATTTATCTTTGATAATCTACTTCCAAATGAGTTATGATCATAGAGGATCCAAGATTTTCATTTGAATTGCTTATCCTGTTATACAACTTTATTAGGTTATGCCAGCACAGACTGATAATGTTCAATTTTATATGTTTTACTTGTAGATATTCCCCTCCAATTTTATTATGTAACTATTGCAATACCAGTAGTTTATCATTCATCTCTTGTAACAATGCAAAGTAGCATTCCTCGGTGTAACGTCATGAAAATGGATACCCAGTGGTGGCATCTTAAAATTTAGATGTCATGAGAATTACAAAAGGGTCTAAAAGGTTTTTAATCCCACTAGCATTAGCGGTCAGATTCTCTTAGGGTAGTTAGAACTATTTCGTCCAAGTTGAGTTTGACAGCTGTTTTGTTTTTTATTTTTTACCCTAATACTTCAAATTTATCATGATATAATAAGGCAGGCACCTTTTCTTTGCTGTTAATCAAAGTATGATAGTTTTCCCGTGCCCACAAAAAACAAAAAAAAGGAGGGAGGGAAAGGTGGTCGTGGTGGACAAAAATATAACAAAACCCCCAAATTTAGCAGACCCAACTGCACTTTTATTTTCTCTTGAAACCTATTAAACCATGCCAAGCACCAGTATGTCTGACATTTATATTTATTTATATTTTGAAATTTTATATATATATATATATAATCCCCACCCCAAGCAGCTGTTAGCAGGAGGGTGTGAGATAAAAATGCATCGAAATAGTAAATAAAATGTTAAAAGGGCATGCTGAATAACTGAAGATCAAGCTATCTCCTTCCATATAACTAATATTACTTATCTGTGTCCCACATCTAATAAAGCTTGGTCTTTCTAGCACCCATTTCCTGCAATAGTTATGTCCTGCATTATTATCTATGTAAAGAACTAGCTTATAGCTTACAGTCACTTCAGAAGGAGGGGATCATGGCGGGTAATGGATCTTCTTCTTTCCCCATGGAGACGTGAGAGAGCGGCCAAGTGGACAACCATTACAGTTGATGTGGCAGATAGCCTAGTGAGAATCTAGCTGGGACACCCTTTATTCAGTTAGATCTGCTATAGCTACTTCCCATCTCTATTTCACATAATCCTCAGGATCATCGGGGGGGGGGGAGGGGGGCGTATCAGAGAGGAAGACAGTGCTTGTAAGGAGAGGAGCTAGCCTTCTACTTTTAGCAGAACAATTTCCCCCTTCTATTTTCACTGTGCCTCTGGGTGTAACACCTGGATATGAGACATTATTGTTTAATGTGTACATGCAGCCCTTGGGGGAGGTCATGAGGGGGTTCGGGGTGCGCTGCCACCAATATACTGATGATACTCAGCTGTACCTCTCTTTTTCAACTGACCCAGACCCGGCTGTCTCATTGCTATCCCAGTGTCTGGAGGCCGTGGCAGAATGGATGCGGCAGAGCAGACAAGCTCAACCCCGATAAGACGGAGGTGGTGTTGGTGGGGAGAGCGAGGGAGGTAGTGGCCCCCCTGATTGGGGGAGTTCGCCCTCCTATAGTTCAGCAGGTCTGGAGTCTGGGGGTGATACTGGACGCAGACCTCCGCCTGGAGCGGCAAGTGGAGGCAGTCGCTAAGGCTGCCTTCCGCTAGCTGTATCTGGTGCGTAGGCTCCGTCCGTTCGTCTCCGGCCCGGACCTGGCCTCCCTCATCCATGCCTTCATCACCTCGAGGCTGGACTACTGCAACACGCTCTGCGTGGGGCTTCCCTTGTTCCTGGTTCGGAGGCTGCAGCTAGTGCAGAATGCGGCGGCCCGTCTCCTTACGGGGACGGGTCTGTCGGGAGCATGTTACACCGGTGCTCCAGACTCTGCACTGGCTGCCAATAGCGTGCCGAGCCAGGTTCAAGGGTTATTGGTTCTTTGCCCCTATCCTGTTTTACTGTTTTAATTCTGGGGCCCTGTTTTAAACATTTTTATTGTTGATTATTTTAAATTGTTTTATATTGTTTTTATGTATATATATTGCTGGAAGCCGCCCCGAGCTGTTCACAGGAGAGGCGGGGTACAAATTATAGTAATAAATAAAATAAAATAAGTAGAACATTAGAGGATTGAATAGACTTGGCACATGGCAGTTATCCATTAGTTCAAGGAACAACACTTGAAGAAAAATCATTAGCATCCGGTCTTCTGAATGTCTTCATTCTAGATATTAGGGCTCCTAGTTAATTTAGACACATTACTGGAGCAGCTGAACCATATTAAACATATCATGTTAGTTTAAGCAGTAAATGACTGCATGTGTGTGAGATTATGCAATAGGTATTCAGTGTAGAAGTGTTGTAGTAAATCTCTGTAGATCGAGTTCTGCACAATGGGGCTGTGGTCGCAGAGCCTCAGGGTGCATTTATTACAAGTCGCATGTAAAAATGTCTACGTACACCATACATATGTACCTGGCAAACCTTAAACAAGCAGTAAATCCAAGGTACTTTGTGATAGTGGCAATCCTAGGAAATTACTACTATAAATAATTCAAATATTAAAACAACTGAATCTTACCACAGTGATTCAATAGACAGATCTAGCATTGTGACAGCATCGAGTCTCATATAGAGCTGAGCGTAACCACTATCAATTAGTCTCAAGACCCTCGGGGCTGTCAGCATATGTATCTTGCAATATGTTTCCAAGATGGTTCTATATCTATAGATATAGATATAGATACAGATACAGATACAGATACAGAGAGAGAGATACTCCAAGAAGGAATCTCGTTACTACATCCAGTATATGCTCACTAAACCATGTTGGTGTTATTTTAGCCGAATTCATTTTTTACATGCTGATTGCATTTTCAGCATTTTCAGTTAAGCCAACTGTGCAATAATCATAACTGATCTGGCCACTTTTAAAAAAAATAACCCCCTCCTTCCCCAACAACTGCTGTTTCACATACTGGAACCAACATACATAGTGTCATTCTTTATGTAAATGAATATGTTTTCATTACAGCTATATCATTACTCCTTTTTTGTTTGTTCTTTTATAGCTATCAGGTTTACGTTTTTAGAAAACTGTAAGTTACACCGTGGTTAAGACTTGTCGTTTTATCCCTCTAAAAAGTCCACATTCTATCACAGTGATGTATGGTCAGACTTAACAGCCCCAATTGTTAAACACTTGGATCAAGTCATAACCAGTTTTATTGCAAAAGGGCCCTGTATACATTTATATCAATTCTAGTACCATACAATTTTAGCTACCCCACAAGTCCTTAACATACAAAAACATGCATGAGAAACAAGGAAAATCACCCGTCCCTTCTGCGTATTAGGAACTTGCCACTTTGGAGCAACAAGGCTTGCACGCATCACTGAGGCTTATGTGAACAGTCACTTTCAGCATTCATCCTGAGTGAAAGATGGAATGACTTCAGTACAAATGCAACATATTATAAACAATTTAATACAAAAAAGTCACAAATTAAAACCAAAGTATTTGACAGAATTTGTTACAAAACACTGTAAAAACTGCCTTATTTTAAGCTCTCTCCCCCCGTATCCTGCAAGCCAACTGGATGTCTTTGGACATGACGGTGACTCTCTTGGCATGGATAACAGACCCACCAGATAGGCTTCAGTAGCCTGCTGCAGTGCACCGATGGCCGCACTCTGGAACCTCAAATCCGTCTTGAAGTCTTGGACAATTTCCCTTACCATTCTGGAATGGAAGCTTACAGATTAACAGCTCCATCGACTTCTGGTAGTGACGGATCTCATGAAAAGCCACAGTGCTAGGCCTGTAGCCTGTCCCCCTACTCACCCTCATCCCCCCCTTGCCCGTTCCCTGTAAGCCACCATCCCTCCACCTCCCCTCATCCAAACCTTGCACACCCAGACACTCCACAGCCCATTGAGGCCGGTGCGAGACCCAAACCCTGCAAACCCGGCCACTCCACATCCCCCAGTCTCATCCGCATCCCATGCCTTCCCCAAAACCAACTACCTTTCTCCTGCTCCCTCTGGAACTGCCACTCTTCCGTGGCTAAAGCCCCTTTCATCCATGATCTCTTCCTCTCTTGCCCATTTCAACTTCTTGCTGTTACTGAAACCTGGATCTCACCCTCCAACTCTGTTACCCCAGCCACTCTATGCTCTGGGGGCCTTTCGTTCTCTCACCGACCCCACCCTGAGGGCCAGGGGGGTGGCGTGGGTTTCCTCCTTGCCAATGCCTGTCAATTCCAAACCCTTTCCCCTCCTTCCTCCCTCTCCTTCCCTTCCTTTGAGGCCCATTCTGTGCGATTATACTCCCCCCTACACCTTCGTGTTGCTGTCATCTACCACCACCCGGGTTCCCTCTCCTCTTTTCTCCCAGACTTTGAATCCTGGCTCACCTTCTTCCTCTCTGACGACACCCCCGCTCTCATTCTTGGTGATTTCAACATTCACGTCGACACACCTTCCACGCCCTCTGTCTCCCGCTTTCTCTCCCTGACCTCCTCCTTTGATCTCCGACTCTGAACCAACTCCCCCACCCACACCGACAGCCACCCCCTCGACCGCATCTTCTCACGAAATTGCTCTCTTGCTGACCTCTCCTTTGATCCCTGCCATAATTCTGATCACTTCCTCGCCTCCTTCAGCCTCTCC
>QEPC01009267.1:2360691-2373759 GCA_003113815.1 Sphenodon punctatus
CTTCATCCAACCCCTCCACCTGCCCCCTTGACCCAATCCTCTCCCACCTCCTGACCTCTATTGCTCCCACTTTTGCCCCTCCCCCACTTCTACATGTCCTCAATCTCTCCCTTTCCACAGGCTCCTTCCGCTCTGCCTTCAAGTTTGCCACTGTTTCCCCCATCCTCAAAAAGCCCACCCTGAACCCATCTGACCCCTCTAGTTACCGGCCAGTCTTCCTCCTTCCCTTTGCCTCAAAGCTTCTGGAACGTGTCGTCTACTCCCACTGCCCGGACCTCCTCTCTGCCAACTCCTCCCTGGACCCTCTCCAATCCGGCTTCCGCCCCTTCCACTCTACTGAAACTGCCCTGGCCAAGATCACCGATGATCTTGTCGCTAAATCTAAGCGCCTCTACTCCATTCTTGTCCTGGTGGAGCTGGGAGAGCAAGGTGGGACGCTCGAGCCGCTGCCTGGAAGCTTGTCAATCTGCACCTACCTGCCGGAGCGACGAGCCGGGGCGCCTCAGAGTGGGGACGGAGCCAGGGACCTGCGGAGATAAA
Organism: Sphenodon punctatus; assembly: GCA_003113815.1. Taxonomy (NCBI): domain Eukaryota; kingdom Metazoa; phylum Chordata; class Lepidosauria; order Sphenodontia; family Sphenodontidae; genus Sphenodon; species Sphenodon punctatus. Next base: position 2,361,232 of record QEPC01009267.1, read on the forward strand.
GAGCAGCTGGTGACCATTTTGTACCATGCAGCTGGGAGAGCAAGGCGGGACGCCTGAGCTTCTGCCTGGAACCTTGTCAATCTGCACCTACCTGCCGGAGCGACGAGCCAGAGCGTCGCAGAGTGGGGGCAGAGCCAGGAACCTTTGGAGATCAAAAGTACCGGCTCCCCGTGGGTGCGAGCCTCAAGCGCGAGCCAAAGGGCAAGAGCACAAGGGTATTGCCCTTGTGAGCAGCCCTTGGAGCAGACCGGAGCCAGAAGCCCCTTTGGTTATATTTTTAATAATTTTTGTATTGCTTATATTTATAATTTTTATAAGTCTGTGGTGGAATATTGGGACCTTGCACGGTCCTTTTGACAGGTAGGCACTGGCGGCGTGCCCTCTGTGGTGGGTTTTGAACTAGAAGCAAGGACATTGCACCAATACGGGGCTGGAGTGTGGCCCGTCTCTTTGTATCGCAGCCATCTCTTTTGGGACATAGAAGGTATAGAAGCAGCTCTGGGGGAAGGGAGGTATAAACAGTTGCTGTCTCTGGGATTAGGTGACAGTGTATCAGTGGTTGGGAATTGAGTGGAGATGGGAGGGAAAAGAGCTATGGGCGAGGGATCCCCGATTGGTGGCCCTATGGACTCGCCAAGATCTAAATGTCCAAAAACTGATCTCCCCCTAGGACTGGGATCCCCCCCCACTGTTGCTATCTAATAGATTTCACTGCCTGCAACAAGCAAATGAACATGTGGATCATGAGGCCATTTGTCAACAGCCTAAAGGAGATGGGGAATTGCCCCCCTGTAAAAAGGCCCAGGTGGATACTAGTTTTACTAGTTTCTCCCCAGACCTATCAGTGGCAGAGGCACTCAAGTCTCAGTGCCATTTGATAAGTAAAACTGTCAGTCTCCTATTTGCAAGTGTATCTGATGTTAATCAAGCTCTCCCCTGGATTAGAGAGCAACTGATCGAAGTTTTAGTTAAATTGGATTCCGGTCAGCCCAGTATAAAGCGTGAGGATGGAGCCCCGAGGAAAGTTCCCCCAGGTGGTTTGAATTGTCAGCCAACTGGGAGAGAATGGACAGCTATGTTAACAGCAAGTCATAGACGCGGGGCTTTACCTGATCGGTACCAATTGCTGCCTAACGCTATATGGATTAAGGCTCGGCCTCTGGGTAATGGGCTAATACCACGGTGGAATGGGGTAGGTGACGTTGTCCGAAACTTCTCCCTACTGTTGTGTATTAAAGTTAACCTGGGGGAGGTAGTGGGTGTGACCCGGTTGAGAAGCTCTAGCAAATCCCTATGTTATAGGTTATTATTTAAATCAACGTTACTCCCGACAAAAATGTTCAAAGCTAGGAAAAATCTGCTGGGCAAGGGTGTCTCTATTGATAGAGCTTATATGACAGCCGGAGGGACTGACTCTGCCACTGATTCAGCATGTCGTATACAGTTGACCTCCCCAAATAGGGTGCTTTTGGGTGTTCGTTGCCAGGGGGAGGGGCTAGGGATTACCCCTGGGCCGGCTTCTAACCAGGTTACCTCTATCGAGCCTGAGGGTATGGATATGCATGTGGCTCCTACCCCATTGGGAACAAGTCAGCAGGCGAAGGAAGGACCTTACGTAGGGACCCCAGTAGCACGCCTGCCCCAGGTATGTAGACAAGTTGACGCCCACAAGAGGGTGTCAGAGGAGGGGCAGTTTGGGAATATGGAAATGGAGGTGTGTGTGTAGGTGCTAGATAAAGGAGGTGTAGTTCAGGCACAGCCCTGCCTGGCAGATGTCAATCAGAGTGCCAGTCAAGGAACATTAGGGAAGACTGTGGCTTATGTTAAGATGCAAGGAGGCCAAAAATTACTGCTTAGTGAACTGGGAGACTTCCTATTTGACAGGTCTGGGGCTGTTAAAATGACCTCAGCTTATTCCGCTTTTTACGATCTTCCTGTTATTGAGCAGGATAGTGTAATCCAAGAACTGGATGCTTTCTGCAATGATCTTATTATGGGAACAATGGAGTATAATGCCTTGACTAGACCTGGGGATAGGCCGCAGCAGAATAGGGAGCAAGTTCATTTTACTGCAGTTAGATATTTGGCCATATTGGAGATGGGGGAATTGGTAGACTTATCAATCCAAGAAAGTGACAAAAGACTAGAATTGGATGGCACTGGGGAAACACCCGCCAGAGGAAGTAACAGAGCTTTCAACCCTGCAACTAATGTTGCTATGCATGCCTTGGGCCAGCTGCAGATTCAAGTTGAACCAAGCCATGATTGACATGAGGTCGGGGGGGGTTCCTCACAGCTAGGGGGCGAGCCCCGCCTGGTGTATGAGGGGAGATTCTCAAAGGCGAAAGATAGAACTAGGTTGCAGAGAAGTATTAAGCTCGTCTCCTGGAATATTGCAGGGTTGTGGGTGAAGCTGGGGGATGCAGACTGGCTTGACTACATAAATCAATTTGACCTCATTTGTCCACAGGAGACTTGGCTGCTGCCAGTCCCAAGTGCAATTGAGGATGTGTGGTCCATGTTGGAAGAGCAGATCAGTATGTTAGAGGAGGCATTCCCAAGGGCTGGCTTGGTGCTGATGGGTGATTGGAATGCGAGGACTGGTAACAGTATTGAGGAGATAGGAGGGGAGATCGGAGAATTACCCTTCGCCCTTACTCAAGCCCTTAGCTGGAAATCCTGTGATAAAACCAGCAATGAATTCGGGCAGAAGTTTTTGGCCCTAACTCAAGCTTAAGATCTTGCCCCACTGAATGGTAGCTCTTTTGGGGATGCTGATGGGGATTTCACTTTTGAGAACTCACAGGGCCATAGTATTGTGGACTATATCCTCATAGACCCAATTGCTTGGGGGAATATAATGAGGTTTTCTGTAGTGGTAAGAGCGGAAAGCGACCATAGGGCCTTGGAAGTGCGAATTCAGATGAACAGCACTTCTTTCCATCTAGATAAGTCATCAGACGATATAGGGAAGGTCCTGGTTGTTAAAAGATGGAACCAAGTGACACTCTCTCATATGATGCAGACCCTTTGCTATGCAGGTACCCTCTGTGAGGTGGGTGAATCTTTGCTCCAGGAAGGAGAGTCAGAGTGTATAGGGTATAAATTGGAAGCGATAATGGAGTACCTATTTGAAAATCTACTTATGATCCCCTATAGGCCTCCCTCTGGGCCAAAATCTGGGTGGTTTGATAGGGAGTGTAAATTAAGGAAAAAACAATTGCTGGCAGTAAAGAAAGAATGGGTTAAGACTCAACTGGATTTGGTCTGGCTCCGGTTTCAGTGTTTAAAACAGAATTACAAAAAGCTCCTTAGAGACAAGAAATCCCTTTTCTATGCAAAAAAATTGGCAGAACTAACTTCAGCAGCACGTATTGGGGATAGTAAAACATTCTGGAAACTGTTGAATGGAATAATCAAGAGGCCACAGGATGCTGGTCCCTCTTGGATTCCCAACTCCAGCTGGGAACAGTTCTTTGGGGAACTGTACAGGGTACGGGATGTGGCCTCTCTGGGTACTCTAAGTGATAGTCCAGAGGTGACCCTGTCCTCTATTGAGCTGCACCCCTCTGAAATAGCGAGGATGATCATAGCCCTAAAGGACAATAAGGCCCCCGGCCCAGACGCGCTTTCAGCTGAAGTTTTGAAGGCAGCACCGGATTGGTGGGCGTCAATTCTTTGCCGGGTCTTTAATATGATCTTTCAGGGTGGCCCAGTCCCTCGGAGTTGAGGAGTAAGGTGGATTGTCCCCATCTTTAAGAAGGGTAACAGGAAGGACCCGAGCTGCTATAGGCCCATAAGTCTCTTGCCCGTAGTGGGAAAGCTTTTTTCCTCTATTGTTTGTCAGCATTTGCGGGAGTGGGCAGAAAGTAAGGGACTAATACCCCAAGAGCAGTTTGGTTTTAGGGCCAGTAGGTCTACAACCGATTGTGCCTTTATTATGGCACATCTGACCTCAAAGTACACCAGAATTAGAGCTGGAAAGCTGTTTATGGCTTTTGTAGATTATGCAAAGGCTTTCGATTCTGTATCGCGAGAGAGGTTATGGAGTAAATTGAGAGGGTACGGCATAGACTCCACTCCCCTGGCTCTATTAGAGGCCGTCCATGAAAATAATGTGGCAAGAGTGAGGGGCCAGTCTCCGACTCCTGGGAGCGCTGCAATTTCAATAAATAGAGGTGTCCGCCAGGGTTGCCCCCTGGCGTCCCTCCTTTTCAAGCTCTACGTGGCAGACTTGGTGGCCACACTCAAAAGTAGCAACTTGCACCCGCCCAAAATTCAGGAGTACCATCTGTATGCACTACAGTATGCAGACAATCTTGTTCTTTTTGCTCAAACTGAAAAAGGCCTTAGAGCAGCCATCACTGGGTTATTAGAGTATTCTAATGTAAATGGCCTTGAAATAAACGCAAGCAAGTCAAAGATCCATGATAATGGAGAGAAGATTTCGTCCCCAAAAGTGGGTAGTGCAGGGCTATTCCTTTGAGGTGGTGAAGGCTTTTTCGTATTTGGGGATTCTTTTTTTTTTTTTAATATATAGTTTTCTTTATTTATATTCATTCCAAAATATCACAAATATTTCTTTCATTTTCGGGCTTTACAACCGTCGCCCGTATTACATATAACATATTTCTGTATTTTGTATAGTTTTATTATCTTCCCTCCCCCCTTTATTTCCTTCAATGTATTGGAGGTATATTTTTTTATTATTATTGTTCGTTCATACTTCAGTTCTTTTGGCATTTCAGATAATTTCTTTTTCATGGAGGTAATGTACTTTTCCATCCGGCCTTTTGTATAGTTGTAGAAAGTTCCATATCGAGGACCATGTAGCTACAAAGTTCTTCTGTTTTTTGTAGAAGTTTGCTTTTAATTTCTCCATTGAGAAGATGAACCACACTCTGTTGACCCATGCAGATTCCGTTAACCCTTTTACATTTTTCCAGTTTTTAGTTAATACATTTATACCTGCTAATATTAAAATTACTATCGTATCTTTATAATGTTGTATCATCTCTATTTCAGGATATACACCTAGTAGCATAAGTTCAGGTGTAAAGGGGATGTTACATTTGGTAATCGCCAGGATGTGACTATGGATCATTTTCCAAAATTTTTGTATATCTCCACAGCTCCAGCAGCAGTGTAATAATGTCCCCACCTCCCCGCACCCATGCCAGCATTCATTCGTTGCACTACCCCCGATGTTTTTTAACCACTCCGGGGTCCTATAATACCTTAGAATCAATTTCATTTGTGGTTCCTTCACTTCTAGTGATTGGGCTGACCTAAACATTCTCTGTCTTATCATTTCCACCTGTTCTTTAGACCATTTCTTGTCTAATTCTTTCGCCCATTTTTCCTCATAACCTGGATTCTTTGGGTACTGTATGTCCAGCAGTGCTTTGTTTATTCTAGATACCACCCCTTTATGTGGTCCTGGTCCCATTATTGCTAGCTCCAGTGGGTGACTTGGTCTTAGTAGGTCTTCTCTATGTTTGGGTATGTCTATTAGGTGCCTTAACTGTCTGTACTCTAGGTAATCTATCTGTGTTTGTACTAGATTTTCCAAATCTGTTTGTGCCATGAACTCCTCTCCATTATATAATTGTTGTATTTTATATATGTGTTTACTTTGTAATTGTTTCCCTAGTTTTGGTATTCCAGTTGGGTGTCTATTTAGTTGGTCTTTTATTGTCATCCATGGGGACGCTGTCTCCTTAAGTCCAATTTTTTTCTTGTTCTGTTGCCATGTCTGCCATGCTGTATTTGCAAATGGATGTTGTGTCCATTTAGTTTTGTCCCTTTCTTTTCCTAATATTATCTGCTCTCTAAATTCCTTAATGTTCAACATCTCTTTTTCTATTTCTACCCATGTTGTCTCCTTGTTATCCATCAGCCACTCCCTCACCCCCCTGAGCACCGTCGCTCTGTAATAAGTAATCAACTCGGGGCAACCTATTCCTCCTTTTAACTGATGTTTATATAATAATTTTTTATTTATTCGGGGTTTCTTTCCTTGCCAGACAAATTTCAAAACACTTTTTTCCATTGTCTTAAAGTAAGACCTTGGTATTTCGATTGGGAGCGCTATCAAATTGTACAATATCTTAGGTAAGATCATCATTTTTAGTAGGTTAATTTTCCCCATCCATGAAGTTGCCAGTGCATACCATGTTTCCATTTCTGCTTGTATTTTTCCCATGTTTTCTGCAAAGTTTGTCACATATAATTTTTTCAGATCTCTAGTAATCCATATCCCTAAATATTTGAATTTATCTTTTTCTATTTTAAACTGTAAGTTTCTTTCTAGTTCTTTTACCATCTTTTTGTCCTCTACATAAATCATGGCTGAGGATTTACTATAATTTATTGTATATCCCGATATTTGACTAAATTCATCTATCAATTTTACTAAGTGGTGTATTGATGTGCTTGGATCTGTGATATACACTAACATATCATCGGCGTATAACGCCAGCTTATGTTCCTGTTTGCCTATTCTCACCCCTTTAATTTGTTGCTCGCTCCTTATAGCAATGGCCAATATTTCCAGTACTAAATTAAATAACAATGGAGACAAGGGACATCCCTGTCGCGTACCCCTTTCTAATACGAACTGTTCAGTCAGTTCGCCATTAATTAGCAGTTGCGACACTGGTTTTTTATATATGGCTTGTACCCATTGCAAAAAATTACCAGCGAATTTCATTTTTTTCAATGTTTCAAAGAGACATTTTATTTCAATTTGATCAAATGCTTTTTGCGCATCCATAGACAGAATCATTGTTGGCATGCGTTGTACTTGGACAAAGTGGCATATGTCTATGGTTTTACGAATGTTGTTTGCCCCCATTCTATTAGGTATAAATCCTACCTGATCTGGGTGGACTAGTTGGGCAATAATATCCGCCAGTCTGTTTGCTATTGCTTTTGTAAAAATTTTGTAGTCTGAATTCAATAATGATATAGGCCTATAGTTTGAGCAGTCTTCTTTATCTTTTCCCTGTTTTGGGCATATTGTTATAATAGCTGCATTGAATGATGGTGGCATTTCCTTCTGCTGTGCAATCTGATTAAATGTGTCTGTTAATGGCTTAGCTATTTCATTTATGAAAATTTTGTAGTATTCATAGGGTAGCCCGTCCGGCCCCGGTGCTTTATTGGTAGGTAGTTGTTTAATCACTTTTTAAATTTCCTTTTCTGTAAATTTAGCACTCAGGTAGTTATTTTGTTCCTTGTTTACTTGGGGAATTTTATATTTTTCCAAAAACTCTGTGATTTTAGTCCTAGCAGGTGATCTAGTTTTGTACACCCTATCGTAATGCTGTAAGAAAGCTTTTTGAATTTCTCTTCTATCATTTTGTCTATTGCCTTGTGTATCTTTTATCCCTTTAATTACATATCTTTCTCTCTTTTTTCGTACCATATTGGCTAGTACTTTATCCGCTTTGTTGTTTTTCTCATAGAAGTAGCACCTTATCTTTCTCATGGCTTGGGCGGTATTTTCTATCTCCATAGTGTTAATCTTGTTTCTAATCCTGTGAATTTCCTCATTTGTTTCTGCTGATGGGTGTAACTTTTGTGTATTTTCTACTTTCAATAACTTTTGATAAAGTTCCCTTTTACGCTCTGCCTTATGTTTATGTTCATATGCACTCTGTGAAATGAAAACACCCCTCATTACCGCTTTCGAGGCATCCCAGATTGTATGTGTTGATACATCACTTGTATTATTTGTTTTGAAATATTCCTTTAGCTCATTTCTGGCTCTTTCTTTTACTGTGTCAAGTTTCAGTATTTTTCTATCCAGCGTCCAATTTGTTCTTGTCTTTTTTATGTGGTCTTTCTCTGGGCCTCTTATTACTAACATTACTGCATAGTGATCTGATATTACTGCCGGTATTATACTACACTCTGCACAGCGAGCCTTCAGTTCTTTGGTTACGAAAATATAGTCTATCCTTGAGAATGTTTTATTTGGTGGAGAGTAAAAAGTATACTCCCTCTCTATCGGATGCTTAACTCTCCATATATCTATCCATCTCCTTTCTTGTGCCTGCTCTGCCAATTTTGTGTTTAGTTGCCTTTTTCGTGGCATGTCAGATCTGTCTTCCCTCTGCATTGTGCTATTAAAATCTCCAAGTATCAAAAGTGTGCCTTCACTATTGTCTTCTATTATTTTAAAATACTTTATCACAAATTGGTTATTTTGTTCTGTTGGGGCATATATATTAACTAGGGAGACTTTCTCCCCATTTAATATACCTTTTACCATTATAAATCTGCCCTCCTTATCTGTTAAGACAGATTCTTTTACGAAGTTGCAATTAGCTGCTAGACCAATGAGCACTCCTGCTTTCTTTTTAGCTGCACAGGAGGCATAAATTTGTGGATGGTTTTTAGATTTCATTCTGTACACATCCTTTTGTAAGAGATGCGTCTCCTGTAGACAGAAGACACTGATGTTGTTACTTCTCATTAGTTGATGAGTTCTCCTGCGTTTGATTGGGCTATTTAGTCCTCTAACATTTAATGTGAGTGTCCTTATGTTATGCATCTTTCTATCTTTTTGTTGTTATTCCTTTCTTTTTCATACCTCAGGTCTTGTTGTTTTTGTTTATCTTTATTATCATGCCATATATTTTTTTTCTGTAGTTTCCTTATCTTAAATTGTCCTATTTCTCCTTTATAGTACCTCCTTTCATTCTTTCTCCTTATCTTTTTTTTACCCCTTCTCTCTATATCTCTCCTTACCTCCATTTTTTACCCTTCTCTAGTTTTTAGGGTGGACTGATTCAGCCTCTCTTGGGAATGAGCTCCTCCGCCTTCCTACTTTTTTCTACCCATATGTTCTTTTGAGCACCTTATTTTCTTAACTGCTTAATAACTAACATTTTTGGTTCCTTTCCCCTTCTCTGTTTCTTTCAGACACACACTCAAACCTTATAACATATTTTTTTACAACCAACTTAATCCTTATATTAATCATCATATATTGTAAGAAACTTTTAACTTAAGTTACTGTTATTATAATAAAAACATTCTTCTGGCTTACAGGCTTACATTTATTCCAAAAACATTTTTCTAACTAGTCTGCTTTGCGGTATTCTGCCTTGCCCTTCTCGGGGCGCATGTGGGCAGCATTTAACCCCTATGTTAACTCTTTTATACGTTGTTAAACTTATATTTTGGCTTCATAAAGTTAACATAAAAACTTTTCCTATGTCATGCACTTTCTTTTATTTTGCCTTGCCCTTCTCGGGGCGCATGTGGGCAGCATTTAACCCCTGTGTTAACTCTTTTTATACACTGTTAAACTTACATTTTGGCTTCATATCATTAACATAAAAACTTTTCCTATGTTATGCATTTTTTTTATTTTGCCTTGCCCTTCTCGGAGCGTATGTAGGCAGCATTTGACCCCTGTGTTAGCCCTTTTACAGATTGTCTGCTTCACATATCTTTCCCTTTTGGGGGCTTTTGTAAGCAGCCTTTGGTCTCTACTCTTTCACATACCTTTATACATTTACTACTTAAGACCTCTATATTGTTCTCTTTTTCCTGCTTGTATGTTATTGTTCTTCCCTTTGTAGTGCTCCACTTCTATTTCTTCTCTTATTTGGCGATCTTTGTTTTTGGTAATTCACCTCGTGCTGCAGAAATATCTCCAAATCTGCTGGATCTTGGAAGAATTTTCTTTTACCTTGAAACAGAATGTTGAAGCGTGCTGGGAACAAGATCTGTGGCTTGAGACCTTCAGCTATTAATGGACCCATATATTTGTACCAGCTTCTTCTTTTATTCATTGTCTCAACTGAGAGGTCTTGGTATATTTTGATTTTGTTCCCTTGTAAGTCCATATCTTGTTTTTTTCTGGCTAGCTTCAGAATCTCCTCTTTTTCTGTGTATTTTTCTAACTTCACAATAATTGCTCTTGGAGGTTGGTTGTCTCGTGGTCTTGGACGCAGTGATCTGTGTGCTCTTTCTATTTGAACATCATGTATATGATTTTCTGCAGGGAATATTTGCTTCAGTGCTTGTTTAATGAAGGCACACGTGTTGTTGTTTTCCATGCCTTCAGGCACTCCTACAAACCTCAGGTTACTCCTTCTGCTTCTATTCTCGAGGTCTTCGCATTTTCCCTCTAGATACTGCACTCTAGCAAACAGAGATTTTCTTTGTGAGTCTGCCTCCAGTTCTCTTTCCTCAATATCTGTTATTCTTTCTTCAGCTGTGTCCACTCTTTTATTCACTGCTTCTACTTTTTTATTAACCACTTCTAATGTTGAATGGACTTTTGCAAATTCTGAGGTGACTCTTTCTAGTAAAGTCTCTCTGTCTTTTTTTGCAGCCCTTAAGTCTGTTTTTAAGTCTGCATAAACTGCTGTGCAGTGATTACAGGCCCCTTCTTCATTACCTTGTGGTATTTCTTCATTCATCTTTGCCACCGTCACAGCTCCGGTAGCCATTTTGTCTGCCAGGCTGTCTTCTGTTTGTTTAGGCCTCTGATTTGTAACGGTTGTGCAGTATTTGTTTAAGGTATTTTTTTCCTTATTTTCTTTCTTTTTCCTTTGAGGGTATCTTTTTTCTTGCCTCATCTATGTTTTTTTGTGCTGTCCCGCAGCTCTGTCTTTTATTTAAGGTGCTTTTAGTTGCTTTCACGGCAGGAGCTCTTTCCCCGTGCTGCTACTCCCTGCACATGCTCAGTCCATCCCATTTGGGGATTCTTTTTACCCCAAAGGGCATATGGCTGCAACATACTAACTTTAGAGCTCGGGCGACCAAGGCTGCAGCAAAGGCGCTGTTGAAAGCTTATAACACCTCATATGGATTAGCCATCTCAGCAATGCTAAAGACCTTCCAGGCCAAAGTGCATCCCATGTTATCTTTTGGTGCAGAAATAGCTGTAAATTCGGAGTGCTTGATTCTGGAATGTGTCCAAAACTTCTTTCTTAGAGGGATCCTTAGGGTGGGGACCAGTACGCCTGGTGTAGCTGTCCGAGAAGAGCTGGGAGTGCTGTCAATCAAGCACCACTGCAGGATGGTGTTCCTCAGGTACTGGCTCAGGACCCTGGAATCTTCCCCGGATTCCCTACAGGCTCTGTGCCTGGGGAGAAAGTTGAAGTATGAGGGAGCTTGGGCATATCCATGGTTAGGGCATTTGGCGGGATTGCTGGCTTTTCACTCCAGGGTTTTCAGGGCCACTAGATCCCCTTTATGAAAAGAGCTATAGAACAGCGGTCAAAGGATATGGCAATGCAGGAACATCTTGCGACTCTTGGGAGATGGAAGGTAGCCCCCCTCCCAGCTGTTAGTAAGGTCTAGTTTAGAAGAGAACCTTACCTGGATATTCTGAGCAACAAACAATTGAGGCGCTACTATACTTTATTATGATTTGAGCTGGTTCAATCTGCAGTTGTTGAGGGCAGGTTCACCAAGGTCCCTTATGAGGATTGCAAATGTTTGTGCTCCCTGGCAGAAATTGAATCAGGGGAGCACATTCTCTTTAGGTGTCCCTATTATATTCACCTGAGGGAGACCTGGCTGGCTCCAGTGTTGGGGGGTAAGAAGCTTAGTTATTTGGACTCCCTTACATATCTGACTAACTTGTCACAGCCCGAAGATCTTTGTTCTGTTGCAACGTTCCTTCTGCTGGTAGCCAAAAGGTGGGCAAAATTTGTAACCATTTGCTTAACTTAGGAAAGCTCAGTAGCCATTAGACTGGCGTGGATGGTGTGGATAGCAAACAGGAGATACAGATTACTAGGAAGGTGAATGGTCTTTGCTCCTTTAGAACATTTCTCTGGGAATGTCAATGTAAATTATAGGTTCCGCTTAGATGTCTTTTAGTATATGATTGTTTTCCACTTATTTATGACCTTTGATATTTATTTATGACCTCTGACCTTTGATAGGTATGTTATGTTGTACTCTGTGTTTATGTTTTATGTTTATTTTATGGTTCATCTAGTTACTGTTGTGTGTACTATTGTACTTGTCTGGCCATGGCGAAAGCCAGTGCAGAATAAACAATTTGATTTGATTTGATTCCATTCTTGTCCTCCTTGACCTCTCTGCTGCCCTTGACACTGTTGACCACTTGCTTCTATTGGACTCGCTTTACTCTCTGGGCTTCCGTGGCTCTGTCCTTGACTGGTTCTCCTCCTACTTCTCTGACCGCTCCTTTAAAGTCTCGCTCTCCAAGTCAAGCTCCTCCTCCCTCCCCCTTTCGGTTGGGGTCCCCCAAGGCTCTGTCCTTGGCCCTCTCCTCTTCTCTATTTACACCCTGTCCCTTGGCAAAATTATTGCCTCCCACAGATTCCAATATCATCTCTATGCTGATGACACCCAACTTTACCTTTCTACCCCCTCTCTCTCCTCTTCTGTCCGCTCACGCCTCGTCAACTGCCTCTCTGATATCTCTGCCTGGATGTCCCGACATCAACTCAAGCTCACATGGCCAAGACCAAACTCCTCACTTTTCCTCCCTCCTCTTCCTCTCCCTCTAACCTGCCCATCTGCATC
>QEPC01009267.1:2374266-2445112 GCA_003113815.1 Sphenodon punctatus
CCTTCTCCCTTGCTGCTCCCCATGCCTGGAACTCCCTCCCTGCCCACATCTGCCTTGCCCCCTCCCTCCGCTCCTTCAAATCCCTCCTCAAGTCCCATTTTTTCCTCGCCGCCTTTCCCAACGCCTGCTAGTTGTTCCCCATATACTTACTGTCTGCCCTCCTCTGCAGACTGCTGCAACCAACCTGATTGTAACCAAGCCAAGTACACGCACCTGAGACTTCGCATCCACTTGAATGTTTTTGTCTTCTCCCCTGTCTCTCCCACTGTCCCCTCTCCCTGTCTCCCCCGCCTTGTCTTTTAGATTGTAAGCCACAGGCAGGGACCGTGTCTATGTCTATGTTCTGTACAGTGCCAGGTACATGACCGGCGCTATATAAATGTTTATAATAAATATAATAATAATAAATTAATAGTGACGATATTCCTTGACTCCACTGGTAGAGAGAGCAGTTTTCCTGGCTGCTTTGGTGGTCAACTGTGTTTATGTGATGCTTTGCCACTGGTGGATTTAAGGGCAGTCTGCTTGGTATGGGCCATTTCCCCCTACTTACCGCTGGTCTGTAGCCGCTGCTTTCACATCAGTGTGCTCCCCACCATGCACTGCTGCTGCTGCTCCTCTTGCATCTTAATCCTCCCACGACAAACGGCCCTCACTGTTGCTTTATCATTACTCTTGAATGAAACGTTTCTGATCTAATCCTGCCATTCTAAAAATATTTTATACCTATTATATATGTATTCTTGTGGCCTCATGGATATATGTTCACTTCTATTAGTGTATTTTGCTGTACATCAGCACATTATTACACTGTATTAGTTTAACCATGCAACATAATTAGATTTGTCCCAAACAGAACCTCATTTATAGGCATTAAGGGACTGCATTAAGCTAGTTGCTACTGTAGTCATTTGCTCTTGCAGTAGAGCTCTATACAGTTCAAACCTGCCCCGAAAGCTGCATACAGCTGCTGCTCCAGTAACCCTTAGTATTCTATACAGCTAAGCCAGGCACTCGGGTTCGCTGAGTTTTCCCCATTGCTGCCAAAGGGGAAAACACAGCGAAGATCTGGACTTGAGATCTGGGCTGTTGATAGTGACTTTAAAGAGGGTCAGTTTCCCTGGAAAGAATGTTTTGGGGCTGACTTTTCGCACTGTGACCTAAAATTATTACCGGTGTTGATTACCTTTTGAATTTGTACAACATTAAAATCCAAGGATCTCAAAAACAGTTTACATACCCTAATAAATTAAGCTTCGTGAGATACATAAGTATTTTTAGTTTTCTTTCTATAGAGGGAAGCTGAGAGGCAGGAAAGTGAAGTGACTTGCAAAAACTCACACACAGTATGTTTCAAAGCTAGAAATAGAACCTTGCTTTCTAGAGTTCTAGGAATAGAACCTGACTCAGTCATCTTCTATAGACCCAGTCCTTCCTCAGAAACTGTCAGGATTCAAGCCTTGAACCCATACCCCCAGATGTCCTGGAGGAATGCTAGCCCCCTTGCACCACTGCTTTGCCTTTTTCTAGCTCAGCCTTTGACAGTAGAGGGTCCCTTGTGTTAGCCATTCACACTCCTCTGGCTGGCTATCCTAACCTTGCCACACCTTCCAGCTTTCTGGTTGGTTGCCTGCCAGATTATGAACTGCAGTTCCCATCCCTGCCTTGCTCTTGTCTCTCTAGCCTTGCTCCTTTTCCTGGTTCCTTAGTTCTGCCCTGCTCTTGTTTTTGTTTTCTTCCTGTCTTGCTCTGCCCTAGCCCTGTTTTTCCAATCCTTTCTTGCTTCTTGCCTGGTTTCCAGCCCTGTCTTCCTGACTCTCTTCTCTGGACCCAATCCTGACCCCACTATATGCCCACAGCCTGGGTGCTCCATAACTGTGTCCCTTTACAGCAACCAAGGAATAAAAGGAAGGAATAAACAGTTCAGTCTAACGGTTCTTTGGTGCACATGTCAAAAGGAGAAGGGAAAAGGTTCTGTCCCTGAAAAAAGGGATTACAAAGAGAACAAACTCTCCCTGATCTAAGCTGCTCTGCAATTCCCTGCTGTGGAGTTTTGAAGTCCCCCCACCCCACCCCTTTTTTCTTTGAAATTCCATGGCAGGAAGAAGTCAGTCTGCCAGTGAATCAGCATCCTTTTTGGGAGGTTCTGTAGCATAGGAGATTGTGGAGATTTTGACTGAGAGAGCTGCATGCTATAGTAATGTGTTTATGTGGCTTCTTTTCTCAGAACTAAAATGTCCATTTTATTAAGCCTGTGCTTAATAACTAACTACAATGTGCTGCAACTACATTGATCTTGTGTGGAGATAATTCTGGGACTTGAGGACTGTCAGCAACTTGGAAGAGACACGTGTCACTAAAAAATTGGCCTATGGGGTTGAGGTCAGATGACAGAAGTAGCAGAGAAACAACAGAAACAGCCAGGGGCGGTTTCTTCCCTGGGACGCTGATCCATCAGGGGCGCTGGTGCACCTGCTACTAACTTCAGTGCTGCTTTTGCAGTACTGAAATTGGCGGTGCACAGGAGCAGCTGCCCCTCCCCTTACATCAGTGCTGCTCAGGCTGAGGCTGCCACTGTCACAGCCAATTTCAGCACTGCTCCTGCAGCGCTGATAGAATGGACGAACCTTTCCATACATACGCAAAACAACACAGTTCTGGAAGGCGCTGAGTGCTTCTGCGCATGCTCCCCAGCTCAAGTGCTTCAAGATTTGAAACAGCTGAGGTGTGCCCAGCAAAAGCGTGCTGTGCCTTTTAGCGCTGTGCACTTCTGTGCCTATGCGGGCCAGCCATGGCTGGCCAGCTCTGAGTCGGGGGGGGGGACTCTTCGGGGGGGGGGGGGGAGCAGAGAGAGCAAGGGGAGGGAGAATGAGGTCGGGGCATGTAGCAAGGGGGCTGGCCAGGGCTGGCCCTGGTGTAAGGAAAATGGAGCAAGGATGGGGCTGGTCTGAGGGGAGGGATTAGAAATCAGCATGGCTCAGTAGCAAAGTTTTTGGTCTACTATATTGTTTGCTAAAGCATTCTGCCCCATGATTAATGTAGTCATGTCCTCCTCTCTCCCAACTGTAACTGCAGCTGAGATAGAGGTGGTAATGAGGGAACTGCTTGGGTTCTTTCATGCATACAAGAACTGAAGTTCACACTAACGCTTTCTGCACAGTTAGGCATTTATAGGGCTTTTCCCTGGTAGGGTGGATTCTCTGGTGTGTAATGAGGACTGAGCTCACCCTGTAGCATTTCCCAGTCAGGGCATTTATAACAAGGCTTCTCCCCTGCGTGTCAGGGTTTCTCTCCTGAGTGGATTCTTCTTTTTAAAATAGCCATTTAAAAACTGAAACAAATCCAGCATACAGATAATGTCCCCTTATTTAAAACAGACTTGAAGCCTTGAGCTGCCAGGTTTTTTTTCTAGTGCCTGATCTACAGGAGCAAATTCTGGTTTTCCCTTTTTGATTTTCTCGCACAGAGCTTTGCATTTTGCTCACTATTGCATGCAGCCGCTATTGTGTAGTTTAAAATTTTGCATACACTGTGGTTTTTTCATTCATTGTGCGTTCTATTCCATTGATCACGTAAGTTTGAAATTTTTAATGCTGGCCTCGCATCCTGCTGGCCCTGCCCACTGCCCCACCAACTTAAACGTCCACCAGCCACTACTGAAAACTGCTCCAAACATTTTTTATTCTAGTACTGTCATTGTAGCTCTTCTACATGTATGGTGGAGTTGGGGCAGTACAAGGCCTGTGCACCACTTCAGTCCCAGTGAAGGCCTATTTTGGAAACCCAAGTAGGTTTTAGGAGGAGGGTGGGTAGGCCTTATAGTGACCCTCTGTACAATGCTGAATTTGTTGAGAACAATATAGATCAACACAGGTGATCTGTCCTTGGTTTGCAAAGTCATGATGGTGGTATTGGCGATGAGGGTCATGTTTTATTTATTGTGGGTGGTGATGATTTGTAGCTCTTTCTCAATTGCACTGGAAGAAGCATCTAGTTTGTGGTTTGATTTTGTTTAGAGGGGCAAAAAACAAGATTTAAATGTATTTGTCTAATCCCTTGCAGGTGTGCAATAGTTTGGAACAGCCAAGGAAGCAGCAACGCTCTGATCTAAATGGACCAGTTGACAACAATAACATACCAGAGGCAAGTACCTTAGACAATATCACTTTCTATTTTCATTACATTAGAGGAGGAGGAGGATGCTTTTCCAAGCACACTCCTCTCACATGTGTGTCCATGGAACTGAGATCAGCTTCTATAGTCCTGGAAGCAAAGAAGGCTTCTGTGTCCCAGCAGCATCAGGGATTGCTGCCTACTGTATGTATGTACAGACTTAAGATTTTCTGCTGACATAAATGTGGTACGTGGACTGTGGAATATTGTAAAATAAGGATGATGTCAGAATGCAGCTGGTTTAAAGGGAGAGAGCTGTCTGTATCCCATGTTCTGCTACAGTTGTGGCATTACTGCATTTAGAGCCAACATTTTGCTAAAATTCCCATAGGAATAGTCTCTCTGTCTTAGTTCATCCCCTCACCCCGTCATCCACAGTTGCAGGCCCCAGTGATTCACAACCTTATGAGTGGCCTCTGTGATGTGGGAGGTGTATCCCTGCTCAGTCATCAGTCATCTGTGGGAAAGATGCTGTGATAGGCTCTGGTGTCTGTTAGTGGCACTGAATAATGGAATAAGGCATCAAAGACCACAATGAGGATACACTTAGGGTGAGACATGACAGAAATAAACACTGACTTGGGGAGGCTAAGGGGTCTATTATTTTAGAAGTGCCTGAGAGCCATGCCATTGCACTAAACAAAAGAACAGATGCGCACAGATCCAGAACTGTGCAGATATTTGCAAAGAAGACTATTTCTTTACAAATATACTTCCATCATAAAAATAGATTTTGATGGTAGATACTAGACTTCATGACATTGTTTGTGCTGTTGCTATAGAGTAATACAGCAGATTATTTTTACCCCCTAACAGACAAAGAAGGTGTCTTCATTTCCAAGCTTTGTTGATGGTAAGTAATATTGACTTTATTCTGTGTTTATAGCAATATAAATCAAAGGAAACATTTCAGTAAGTTCAAAAAATAAAACATCAAGACCATATAACTGTAAAAACTGACAATTAGGAAAAGGCATAAAATATTGTTTTACAACATGTGTAAGAAGGTAATGGCTTTTATCTGAATCTGACTACGTCACCAGCACACTTTGTAATGTTCAGAGTTATCACCTCTTGGCGTATAACTTCATTTAAAATGTATGGATTTCATACAGTACTTAGAGTGTGGAGACGTGCTACTACCACAGAGGTGGGGCCACAGGGTCCCGGAGCAGGGACTCATGCCTCCACTCCATGGGCCATACCGCTTCTTGAACTTTGCCTGCTGGATATCACAAGGACATTTCTTCATGCATTTTTGCATTGAGGGAAATAACAGAGTGAAGCAGGGAGGGAAAGGGAAGGGGCCATGTAAATGGAGGGAAATCTACAGCTGTGTAAATTAGGACTGAAACTCGATCTTGGTGTTTTTGAGTTTCTCAGTGAGCAACTTGCTTCTTAGCTCATTCTGGGAAATGAGAACAAGACGAGAAATGGCAGCTTCTCGCTGACTTCTTGCTGCGAACTTGAAGGCCTTCTTAACTGACAAGAACTTGGCCATCTCAGGGCACCCAGGTTGGGGCTTGTCAGTTACAAAGGCTGTTTGCTCTTTACTTTGCAAAGCCCTGCGCCCTCTCTCCCCCCAGCGCAGCATTTTGCAGAGGGGCTTGGGGAGCTTTTCCCAAGGGGATGCCCTGGAAGGGGGATGGGGGACCCCTCTTGCCAGGGCAACCCTTTGGGGAAAGCTCCCCAAATCTCTTTGCAAAGCCCTGTGTTGGGGGGAGAGATCTGGGATCCTGGCTCTCTCCCATCACACAGGGTTTTGCACAGGGGCTTGGGTTTTTCCCGAAGGGCTGCCCTGGCAGGTGTGAGGGATCCCCCCCCTCCCGGCAGGGCAGCCAGCATTGCAAAGGGTTACTCCGCTCTAGCCAGAGTTGCCCCTTGCAAAACTGCAAGAAGCTGCCTGCTCACTTTCAACCTAAAACTGACCAGGCAGTCAGCCGCTTGAGAACTTTGCAAAGGGCTTTGTTGTTGGCCGGGAGAGGTCCCAGCTCTCCAGACCAGGGCACCCCCCTGCAAAGCCTGCAAAACCAAGCAGATGTTGTGGGGGGAAGCTGGACTCGAAATCCTTGCAGAGAATATGAACCAAGTGCCAAAATCCCAGTAAGATCTTGAGCCTGGTTCTCATTCTCACGAGAATGGTTTTAATTCTCGTTTCAGCCCAAGTGTAAACGCATTGCTACAGGATAAGGCAAACACAGATTAAGAACCACATTGTGAGTTTTCAAGGATGAAAGGTGTTATATGAAGCAGCTTTACCAGTTAAGGGGTTTTTAACTAGGCTGAAAATGGAAAAGTCTGTTTTTTCACAGGGGTGAATTCCTGCCTGCGGGGTGAGTCCTGATGGGACTATTTATAAGGACAAGATTTACTGGTGTAAACAAGGACTGGGAAATTGTGCCCCTTGTTCAAATTCCTACGGATTAATGCTTACATTTTTAGGAATTTTTCTGAAGATAGGGAAAATACCTGCTTAAGCATGACCTGAGGTGGTTTTATAGATCAGGCTAAAACCTCGAGCTAGGACACCACCTTTGTTTTACATAGGAGCTGATACATGGTAGAACTTGAAAAGTTCAAATTCTGCAACTCTTCCCTCCTAAAACTAACCTATTTCCATGTACAAATACAAACGTCTTAGACTCCCTCCCCCCCCCCCCTCTCGATATTGCTGACTGGAGGAGCCACAGCCTCTGTTTTTAGTTCTTTCCTTTGGGAGGCAGTGCAGATGGCAAGTTCAGAGATTGCCCTCTTATGCAGAACACAGCAACTGAAGGAAATTACACTGAACTCCACTTAACATTTGGCACTTAACTGGCTTAACATGCCTTAAACAAAGACAAATCAAATTATGTTGTCAGAAGGAACAAATATGTTGTCAGAAGGAACAAGAAGCAAGCATGCCACTTGGAAATGAAGACTGACAGAATTGTTCAATGGACAGGTAGGGTGGAGGAAGAGCCTGAAGGGATGTCTGTGAGATGCTTAGAAATCTGAAGTAACGCTTCACATATCTCCCCAATAGAACTAAAAAAGTAAAAGAAAAAGAAAATCTCTTGGTTTTAAAGGTTCACTGCTGTAGTATTGAAAATGAGGCCAGTGTAGTATTGAAAATGAGGTTTAGAAAATAGGAAACACGTTTTTTAAAGTTTATTTTAAAACTTTTGCTTTCCTGGATTCTTTTCTTACATGACTTTGCAAGAGTGTGCGAACTGTGTTTTGGCGGTTTCTTTTTGGTTTTTTGTGGCAGACCAGCTCATGTTAACTAACAAATTGCTCTTTCTATCCGTTTCAAACCAAAAATTCTGTTTTATTAAATTGTATTGAAGTAGCTGTAAGAAATTTCAGTGTCAGGGCTGTACTGTACTAGGTAGGTAATATGTGCATATCAAAGGAAAAGATTGTTTGTGCTGCTAGGAGTTTTCTTGTCTTGGCTGTGAACTTTGCTACAGGCACTATATATTGGTTTACTGTCCTGTATTCAGCTATTTGGGAACACATTTTCATCAGACCTCCTAGTTGTGCAATCAGAATGTGCAGATGTACACATTTGTACATGCAAAACTCCATTTTTATATGCAGTTACCTGTCTTGTGTGCAGGTGTTCTTGCATCCATAATTAAGGAAACCTGCTGAAAATTTGACTATTAGTTATTATATTTGTCTTGATAATGGATATCTTATCAATTCATATGATTTTATTTTTTTCCTGGAACAGCTTGTGCCTCCAAGTGCAATTAATATGTTCTGAGATCTTTTCCTCCCTTATGTTTATCTTCTAGAAAGAAGATATTTTAATGACATTTAGGGTGCTTTCCCACACGACAAAACACGCGCTGTTTTGCCTCTATAAAAAACTCCAGGAGACAGCAAGTGCTGCACAACTTTTGTCATGGGGGGGAAACAAAGCTGCGTGGCTTTAGTGCCAGTCATGTAGAGGACACATAGCTCGATTTTCCAGCTCTGCATCCTCCACATGATTGGTGCCAAAACCGCGTGGCAAACAGTGTGGATTCTGTCATGGGGGAAAGCACCCTCACAGCAGTAAAGAAAGGACCAAATGGGAAGAAAAGTGGAGATTGCATGGGTGTATTCTGCAAGTGGCACATGCTTGTAGGAACCCATGTTCATTGCATTTACCCCATTGATGGCAACGGGGAAAACACAGTGAATACGGATCCCTGTACTTTTGTAAATATCTAGCACATTAGATGTATATTCTTACAGCACAATATGGCTTGGTCCTTCAGGGTGTTCAGCACTCTCACTCTGCAAGTTATCAGTATCCTACAAGATGCATACCTGCTGTTTTTCTTATTTCAGTGTGGCATAAAGTTGTTTCAGGTGAATGAATAAAGTAGTTCTCCAGTAGATCCCCTGATTCAAAGAGATATATACAGAAGGGGTCAAAGTGTATCTTTTTGCAGTTGCATGTTTCACAATTCTACTATTAGGCAAGTTTTAAATAACTTTTTCAAACATTTCTTAGTATAATTACTCTCTATAAATATATTTGATACCCACTCTCTTATTCGATTAAGCTTTTGGTGTTGTTAAGTTACACATCAAGATGATGCATCATTGAAAAAAATCCACCTCTGCCATGTGAACCCAGGAGGACAGCAAATGAATAAACATTGTCCCAGCTTACATCCTTCTTTTTAGGAAATGTTTGCTTGTGTTTACTGATAATAATGGAGAATCATAAAATTGTAAACTGTTTTTAACTGAAATGGTTTTCTCTGTTTTTTACAATGTATTATTTCTGTCTTTCCTTAGCAGATTGTACACGCTTGCTTTGAAATTGAGTACATGCTTAAGTACTATGCTGGATTAGGGCCTTGGCCTCCAGATATACATGCAGTCGTCCATTTCCTAAAGTTATTGTAGATTTAAATAGACCATTGGTTCAGTTTACCCAGTTTGACTCTCGGCGGTTTGTAGGACTGCTCCTTGCATCGTGCCCAGGGAGATCTCTCATCTGTAAGATATTTCTTTGAGGTGGGCAGCAACTGTAAGGTGGCCAGATCATGTCATGCTTTCAGTGGGACACTCCCACCTCAGGCACTGGGTGTTTTAATGTTGAGCTTGACCCAGGGGTCCCAACACCACTGTTACGTTGGCAGTTCTGGATACCACACACCAATGAATTCAGATGGACACCATCAGATCGCTCTCTGGATCACTCACTAGTTTATTGCCTTTCAGGTCAGGGCTAAGACAGTGGATTCTTGCTGTCTTGGACTGAGAGAATGCCAGGCCCTTTCAGCTCACATGGCTAGAGTGTTCACCCTCTCCTATATCCCTGGGGGCGGGGGTGGGGGGTGTTGGGGTGGAGTGAACAAATTTACACAAAGCAACACCTATACATTTCTGTTAATTAAGACGGGTGTTTTTGCTCCCATTATTGTGGGGCTTATTTTTGCGTTGAATGAAGTGTAAGGGAAAGGGTATTTTTCTATTGCTAGAACATTTAGCAATGGTTGAATATAGGGATAGTTTTACATTAATTGAACTGAAGGACCTGGCTTCTGAGCACTAGGGTGTGACTTCTGGTCCTCTTCAGCTGTTTTAATGAGCATCTTAAAAAAACCCTGTCTCCTAATGACAAAGAACTTCAAGTGGCTGCTGCCGAAGGGTGTGCTTTCTTTTCTTTTCATTACCGTTATCAAAGTTTAAGGAAGAAGAGGAAATATCGGAGAATCCACACAGTGTTATCAGAAAATCCCACAAGAGAGAAGCTAACTGTTTTTTCCCCAGCTTATCCTCAAAATTAGGTATTAGGTGATTTTAAATTTACATAAATTATCATTCTTATTATGCAAGTTATGGTGTTGGAAAGGGGCATTGCACAGGATGATATGAGGTTTTCGAAATCAGGTCACCTTAATCAGTTGTTGGATACCTACTTGTATCAATGCTGCTAATATGCTTAAATGCTGTTGAAGTTATAAGTTCAGTGTATCTGCTGATTGCATAGTCCCAAACGCCATCTGCTAAACTTCTCTTTAAAAAGAAAGCAAGCATTTTAAAGTGGAATTGACATACTTAGGCCCTTTTCACACAAGACGCCCCCACCCATCTCCATGCCGTTCCGCTGCGTGGAAATGGGTGGAGGCGCCCGTGGGAATCTCGCGGCGATGGGTGTGGGTGCATGCGCGCTCCTGCATTCCACCCATCTCCACCCATCATCCATGCATGGAGCAATGGGCTCTAATGCCAGTTGCTCCAAGGGTGGAGATGGGTGTGCGCCCATGGGAACAGCCCCACCCCCATCTCCATGCCGCACCCCTACCCCCCATTCACCCATGCCTGTGGAAATTATTTTATTTTTTAATTTATTTTTTATTTTAACAAATTTTGTTACCCCGCCCCTCCTACTCCAGGCAGCTTGGGGTGGCTTACACATACAAACAATGGGGCATTAGCTTTATTTATTAGATGTTTTTAAAATATTCCCCTCCCCCCACCACTGAATTAATTAATTAAAAAAAAAAAAGAGCTTCTGTCTAAGAATTTATTATTATTATTAACAAACATTTATATAGCGCCAGCAGTGTACCTGGCACTTTACAAAGTAATAAAATAGACACGGTCCCTGCCCCTAGGGCTTACAATCTGAGAGACAGGAGCTGGGGGAAGAGACTTAGGAAGGGGAACAGAGGGAGAGACAAGGGGTCTAACATTCATGAAGATGCGAGGTCTCAAGTGCACGTACTTGGCTTGGTTACGATGAGAATGACAGCAGGCAGGTCCATGTTGCAAGGATAAGGGTAAACCGATCGTAGGTATAGGAATAGTGGCTCAGCAGGATAAAGAGTCAGACAGAGCAGAGCGAAAGAGGTGAGTTTTAAGGAGAGATTTGAAGGTATGAAGGGAGGGTGCAAGGCGGATGTGGACAGGGAGGGAGTTCCAGGCATGGGGGGACAGCAAGTGAGAAGGGACGAAGGCGCTTAGGGGAGCAGGGAAGGCGTGGAAGGGCGAGAGAGGGGACAGAGGAGGAGCGAAGTGCACGGGCTGGAGTATGGAGGGCGATAAGTGCAGAGAGGTAGGGGGGAGCAAGGTTGTGAAGAGCTTTATAGGTGAAGACTAGGAGCTTGTGCTAAGAATAAGTACCACTGAGCACCAGTGCTGCCAGCTAGTCACGGAACCAGAGAAATTTGTGTATGCACGTTTCTTGTGGCTTTCGGCCCCATGAAGATTTTGGTGTATAGTTATTGGAGTTGGGAACTTTGGCCACTTCTGATATATAACTTATTTCTTGCTTTAGATGCTCTTATATACTGTGATTTAGAACTGCAGGTGTAGTACTAGTAAGTGTCTTCACTTGACATGGAAGTAGGCTTGTTTCTTCTTGGATAAACTCTCAAACTCTTTGCTGAATGTCGCCTAATTCATGAGCACAGTTACATCTGTGCTTTACAGTCTGTACTGGCTACCTATAGCTTTCCAGGCACAATTCATGGTGCTGGTTCTGACCTTTAAAGCCCTAAATGTCCTGGATCCCACATATCTGAAAAACTGTCTTTCCTTCCATGCTCAGTTGCGACCCCTGCAGTTGTCAGGGAACATTCTCTTGCAGGTAGCTCCTGCTAATCTTGTTCCTGTGACAAGGGCCCGAAGAGAGGTGTTCTTGGTTGCTGCCCCTATGTTATGGAACTTCCTTCCCCCGAAGGTCCTTCAGAGCCTGAACGTTTTCTGGAGGCAGTATAGAACTCCTCTCTTTTTGGAAGGCATTTGCTTTTAATGAGGTTTTTAAATGGAGTTTTATTGTATTTTCATGATATATGTTTTTATTATGGAAGCTGCCTTCAGGCTTAGGGGAAAGGTAGGTTAGAAATTTAAATAAATAAAATAATTGCTTTCGAGGGTGATGTCCTAGTATCTTCAATTTTTAAAAACATTTCTTTTCTCCACGCCCTCCCACAAAGTGCTAAATTCTGTTGTGCTGGGATCAGGGCAGACTGAGAAAAATAATTTAGGTTTAAGTTCTTGAAATTAGCAAGAACAGTCAATAATTTAAATAATAGATTATAACCATATTTTCCATTTTTGCACTTTTTATTTACTTTCTTAAAAAAAGGTGCATTCTCATTTGGTGGAATAGCTGTTAAACCACATTTATACAATTATTTACACCTGTAGGTAGCTTTTACATTAAATTGGATACTGTGCTTTGCTAACTACAAAGGCAGACTACAACTCTCTCTATATTAAATTCGATACTGTGTTTTGCTAAGTATAAAGACAAACTACAGCTCTCTATCTCGCAATTACAGTTTAATGTAACTCTCATATTTTAATTTCTAATTCTAATGATAGAAAATGTATTTCTTATATGCATGCTAATTAACTTGATAGCTTTGGTTTTTGTCAGGCTGGATGCAAATTAGATGTAAATTAAATGCATAAGTGTATTTTTATTAGTTAAATAAAGCTACTTTATATGCTAGAAAAACAAGAGAGTGAAAAAAGTAGAAGTATTTTACTAGTGTAAATCTGGAACGTTGGGCTTCAGTAAATGCAATTATCCCCGATGTGCAATTCGGTTTTCGCAAGGGGTGTTCAGTTATTGATAATTGCTTCTTATTATCCCATATTATTCATAAGTATAAGGGAGTGCGATCTGGGCAGCTGTTCCTTGGGTTTATTGATCTGCGTAAGGCATTTGACTCAATGTCATGGGAAAAACTATGGACAAAATTGCATCGTAAGGGGATAGATGAGACCCTGTTGGCTCTTATAATTCAAATTCATATGAATAATACTGCTCGTATCCGTATATCTCCATGGGTTACCTCCACAAAATCTGTCCCCATCCAGAGGGGGGTTAGGCAGGGTGGGATATTAGCACCCACCCTGTTTAATATCTTCCTGGGTGATTTGATGGAGTACCTTGGAAAGGAGGAGGGCCATCCCCCGAAGATTAAGAATAGGCCAATACCTGCATTAATGTATGCCGATGATATTGTGATTTTGTCACAAACCAGGAAGGGGCTGTTATTCCAGCTTGACAACTTGGTGGAGTTCTGCAAGGATAATATGCTTGAGGTTAACTTCAAAAAATCTCAGGTCATGGTAATTGGCAAGAAATCAGGAATGTTTCAGTGGAAACTGGGAAATGAGTCTCTATCACAGGTAGAAAATTATATATACTTGGGTATGAATTTTACCAACAACTTAAAGTGGGATAGGCATATCAAGGAACTGGCGCTGAAAGCAACAGTAGTCTCCAAAGGTATTACCAAGTTTGCCTCTAGGTCAGTTGATGCCCCATTATCCCATGTCCTTAAAGTGTACACAGCTAAAGTTAAAAATTTGCTCACGTATGGAGCTGAGATATTTGATGGGCCCTGTTGTCATAATTTAGAAATAGTGCAGAACAAGTTTCTGCGAGGTATCTTGAGGGTCCCACAGGCAGTTGCAGGTCCAGTTCTTAGGGCAGAAATGGGATTGTGTTCTATCTCAGACTGGATAAAATCAAAAGGTCTATGTTATTGGGTGAAACTTTGTATGCGAGAGGAGAAATGTCTAACCTCCCTTTGCCTCCAAGAAGAACTTGAGCAAAACCATTGTCCTCTTTATCCATGGTTGAGTAAGATTATGCAACATCTGAGGGAAATTGGCCTGTCCGTAGAGTTTTTACTCACTAAGGACTGGGGAAGTATGGAAAATATAATGAAATCCAGGGTGAAAGATATTGGGAGGCAAGAAGACATTGCTGCCTTGGCTGACTGGAAAGTTGCACCCAACTTTCACCTAATTAAAAGGCTGCATGCCTTTGAACAGTATTTGGACTGGCTTCCTAGATGCTGTATTCGTAGATCTTATACCCAATTACGTATGCAGCTAATTAAATCTGCTGTAACTGAAGGTAGATATGTAAGTCAAATGTATGCAAATCGTTATTGCACATGTACTGATACACACCCGGAAGATGTGTTCTATATAGTAGGAACATATGGCAGGTTTGGTTAATTCCCCTGTGGCAGGATTATGCTTATCTATCCAGCCAGATTCGTTTAGAACGTTTGCTCACCTCAAGGGATATTACAGTAGTTAGGACTGTTGCTACTTTTGTCTATCTGACTGGGGAAAAAAGGGAGGCTTTTATAACTGGAAAATGAGGTATGGTCTCTTTCATTTTGGAGTTGTTTGGGAATGAGTTGTATGCTACTTCCATGTTACGTGGGTCATTGGTATCTCTGGCAGGGCTGTGAAGTATTGTCCTTTTTTTAGTTTGTATTGTCTTCTATGAAATGTAATTATGTGTGTTATTGTTTGTTTTGGCCTATGGTACTAGCTTGGCTTAATAAAATCTATCTATCTACTAGTGTAAATATAAACCCAAATTTCTGTTGAAGACAAATTGATCCATTTTATGTGAACATTGGTTTGCTCATGTTGGACTTCTCAAACACGTGGGGTTGTGTAATGCACGACCAGCCGAGCCCCAACTGCAAATCTTTGCAGGATCAGTGCCACTCACTAATTTGTCAGTCCTTCTGGCTGTTCTCTTTGTGTGGGGGAAGGTGTTCTTTCCTGTGGCATTCAGTGTTCTCCATTCGCTGCGGGACATCCCCAGCACTGGTGCAGAGGTTACTGGTTATTGGGAAATTAGCTCCCGGTATGGATAGTTCTGCCATGGGCCTCCCACCCATGGTGCTCTTGCCTCCACTTGATCATGTGGAGGCAAGTGGATCATGTTGGATCATCTAACACAGTCCATGGTCACCCATAGGGCTGGTCTTGCTGCTTCTGGGCTGTGGCAGTTAAAAATCCTGGGTGGTTGCGTTGGCATGTCTCCCTCAAGATTCCCCCCAGTCTGGTGCCTACTTATATTCCAGGCCCTCAACTTTGCAGTGGTGCCTTGATGGTCCCTAGCTTCCCGACCTGCCTTCCCCTAGCAGCTGGCCCCCTCTATCTAGGGCCTGGAGGCTGGGCATCCTTGCTCCAGTCCTCCTTTCATTTGGTATTTATTTTGGCCCCATTCCCATTCTGGTCCAGCTCTGCTGCTAGGTCCCCACTGCCCTGGGTAATCCCCTTTGCCTTGGCCTCCCTTGCCCAGACAACTGGCTCCCTAGCTCATCCTGGGTTTGCCCTGTAGCCCCCTCCACTGGGACTAAGCTGGCTACTATCCCCGGTTCCCCTCTAGGATCTCTTGCCCTCCACACTGGACCCATGCCCTTGGTCAAGCCCTCAGAGTATGCAGGTGGAACTTGCTGGCTTCATCATTGGGCTCCCCTCAGGTACCACTTTGAGCCTTGCTGTGCCCCCTACTTTTGGTGGATCCCCAGCTCTTCTACCCTTGGCCCCCTTCTATCCCAGCCACAAGGGGTTGCCCCACCCTTGACTAGGGGCATCCTAGGCTGCTTGCTTTCCCAAGCTCCTGAGGTCTTTCTGGTATAAGGGGCTGCCCTCCAGGACCTTCCTGAACCCCTTTTCTGTAGGGTGGTGTCAAGGATTCCACCAAACTGTCCCGGGTGGCACTAGCTGGCTTTAGAGCATCTCACACTGCTGTCTCCAAGCTAACACTTCTCTCCTTATGGCTGGACTAGCTCTTTTTATCTAGACCCAGCCAGTTCATGTGACCCAGCCACTCTGGTCATATGATCCATGCTCCCTGGGCTCTGAGTTAACCCTTTCCACCCCAGATGAGACAAGCAAGTGGTGAAGTGCTGCTATGTTATGGGTTTGCTCCTGCAGCAACGTGCCCGCCTTCTTCACCATAGGCTGTTAGTACTGATTTTTTAAAAATGCATTGTGATTAACAAATTACAAAGACTGCTTTTTGTTTTTTCCTGGCTGACATTTACGGCAATCAGATGTTCGGGAGGTGTGGAAATGAAAGAGGCAGTAAACACTTCCTGATGAAGTACCACGTCTAACTTATTGTTCTGTAAAGCGCCAGGTACATAGCTGGCGCTATACAAATGCTTATAATAATAATAATAATAATAATTAATAATAATTTAATCAAACTTATTTTGTCTTGGAGGATTTTTTGAAGGTAGGATGAAGGATTGAAGTTTTTGTTAAAGTAGATGGAAAGACCTGTCTTTGTGCATTCTTCTTAGAATAGTGCAGTAGTACACCGTACGTTTCTTTACATCAGGACTTGGCATGCATGTTCATAGAAAGGTTCAGTCTCGTTGCATAGAAACCAAGAAAGTTCATGTTTGCAGGTAGCTGGGTTTTGTTTTGTTTTTTATATTAGCATATTCACTTATTGTACCATTTACCTCATTGTTTGTACTTGTTTAATTGGAGAAGGTATTTTAATAGTTTGGATAGTTAATGTGAGGGCTGTGCACACAACCTAGTATTTGTGTGGGGGGGGGGTTGGTTTGTTTGTTTAGGAGTAGAAGTGCACTATAAGACAGGCATATAAGAGATGAAAAATATTGGCCTTTTTTACATGGGCGGCAAACACCCATGAACGCCCAGAAATCTGGGTGTTCGCAGCCCATGTGAACCATGCCATGACTGGGTGTGTGTGTGTGTGTGTGTGTGTGCTCCCGCGCACACCCATCACCAACACACGGAGCCATCCAAAAAAATGGAGGAGGCTCTGTGGGTGGCGGTGGGGGGCAGTGGAGGTCTCTGTGCGCCTGTCAAAACCTCCCACCCAGCGTACACTGACTGTGGCGCATGCACACACCCACACCCACTCTGTGGTCCATGTAAAAAGGGCCATTGTTAGAACTGCTGTTAAGTTTGCTACTGATTTTAAAGGATCCAAAACGTAAATAGAGCTATTCCATCGATATTTGGCTCTGTCGAAAGCTGAACGCATTGCCTTAGTTTCATTTCATTTCATCTTTTTTTTTCATTTCAATTTTTATTTATATCCCGCGCTCTCCCACCAAGATGGCTCGAGGCGGCTTACAACAAGCAATATTGCAAAACATAATAGGTCCATACAATAGACCAATACAATCCTGTTTCAAACCCAACTATTAAATGATACATCACTAACAAAAATGTAACATACCATGTATCATTACAAAACCCTCCCTCCCATCATAACATCCCCCAATCCACAATTTCATTCCCCCAACCCACCCACCCCCGCCACCACGGGAAAAAAGCGGGGAGGAGGGAACCTTCCTATCGCCCAGACATGCTGTTCTCAATACTTTCAAGACCCTTCAATACCACAAAACCATCAACCCATTCCCATCCCCTCACTTTGATACAATACATAGCATAATACATATTTCAGTACATAGCATAATACATATTTCAACACAAAATGTTGGACAATCCATCCTAATTTCAACAAAGCAAAACACACACAGCAAAAAACTGCTCTCCCCACTTCCTTCCCATATGCACTCTATTTTAAACTAATCTTCAGCATCATTTCCCACCTCCTGCTCCCCACCACCAAGGGGGAAAAACCATTCTCTATTGCTCCTGTTCTCACCAGGAAGATATATTCCTCTCTGCTGTAACTCTCTTCCCACCAAACACTCACAATGTTAGCCTCCTTCCCCAGTCCCAGCCGACGGGCCCAACCAAAGGGCACGCCCCTTTGGCCGTGCCCCTTCGGCATGGGCCACTGGCATGACTGTCAGCCACCCCCTGCTCTTGTAGGTCACCCCAACCTCCATATGTATCGCCAGTACATTGCCATTCTTCAGGCTCTAAGGGAGGGCATACCAGCAGTTGTTTCCCACAGTTCGCGGGGGGGGGGCAATAACATCTGCCCCCAACAGTTATACGTCCAGGCATCAGGGGGGGCCAATCCATCTGATCTCTCCTCTCCACCTCTGGAGGGGATCGTATCTGCCAGGCATCCCCATCCCAGCTCTCAAGGGTGGGGGGGGGGGCACAGTCCAGCTCACAGTTCACAGCATGCCCCTTTTCCAGCATATCCCCTCCGGCTTCACCTCTCTCTCCAGCACCAACATCGGCACAGATCTTCTTCCACATTCTTCCATTGTCATTCATAACCAGTTTCCATGGTTTATGGCTAAGGAGTCGGAACCAACGTTGCCTCATTATAGTGTCAAGCCAAAAGCGTGGCTTAATCTGTAGTTAAGAGTGAAGCATATCACCAACACCTTACAAAATTATTTAATGGAATACTTGAAAAAGGGATGATGCCTGCTTCATTCTATGAGGCTCAAATCATCCTATTATTAAACCCCAGCAGACCAAATACCAAATGTGGCAGCTATAGACCCATCTCTCTGCTAAATAATGATTTTAAAATCTTTGCCAAAGTGCTATCCACACGCCTTAAGGCAGTAGCAGGGGAGATTATCCACGTAAATCAGGCAGGCTTTATACCAAGAAGACAAGGTGCTGACAACATTAGGAAAGCAATTAATTTAATCTACGCACAACAATATAACAAGAGTTCCGACCAGACTGCGATGATTATAGCGGCAGATGCTGAAAAGGCCTTTGATTTTGTAGAACACCAATACTTGTTTGCAATGTTGAGTAAAGTAGGCCTGACGGGCAATTTTCTCAAATGGATTAAGGCTATTTATGCACAGCCGCAGTCCAAATTAAAAATAAATGGACACAATACAACGGCATTTAAGGTGGGGAGAGGCACTCGACAGGGGTGCCCACTGTCACCATTATTGTTTGATATTGCCCTGGAAGGCCTGGCAGCAGCAATATGCTAAAATACCCAAATACAAGGCATGAGGATAGGAGACCAAGAATATAAATTAGCCTTATTTGCGGATGACCTAATTCTGTTTCTTGTCAACCGTCTGGGATCCATCCCCCCCCGTTAAAAGTAATAGAAAGGTTCGGAAGGATAGCAGGATACAAAATAAACAATGATAAATCTCAGGCCTTTATCTATGCCCCAACGGAGAAGGAGGAGAAATTAATAAAAGCAGCTGCGCCCTTCCCAGAAACCCCTAAGGGTATTAAATACCTGGGAATTACCCTAACGAAGGATTGTAAGGACCTATATGAAGCTAACTTCCCACAGACAATAGAACAAATTCGAAAGGAATTTTCCAGTTGGCAAAATTTAACGTGCTCTTGGATGGGAAGGATAAACCTTTACAAAATGATAGCGTTACCTAAATTAATCTATAAATTTATGGCCCTTCCGATAAACCTACCAAAGAAATTCTTCAAACAAATGGATACGTTGATAAGGGAATTGGTTTGGAGGGGGAGAAAGCCCAGGTTGAAAAAAGAGACCATGCTTCAACTAAAGGAGAAAGGAGGTCTAGATATGCCAGATGTTAGATTATATTATAAAGCAGCGGTATTATTAGCAGTACAATATTGGTATCACTGCCCCAAATCTCCAGAGTGGCCTACGATAGAACAAAACCTGGTGCCAGTCCAAAATCTAAAGGAGGTACTTGTGGATGAAGGAGTAATCCCCTCAAAAATTAGGCAAGAACACCCATTTGTAAACCCAGTGTTAACAACCTGGAGAGGAATTCAGAGAAAACTTGGTGATAAGGGAAAGGCATCTCCTTACTCGCCAATTGGGAGGAGGGTGGTAAGGGAACGGAACGTCGCTCCGAAACTAGTGAAGCAGCTGACAAACAAGGGCATAAATAAAGCAAGTCAACTGTTTGCTAGTAGTAATTTTTTATCGATAAGGGATATGGAGCGGATGACACAAGATAAAATTTCAATCTTTCAATATTTACAACTAAAAAGTGTATTTACAGAACCAGGCTTAATGGACAGTTTTGGCAGGACCCCAAAAGGGATTGAAAACATATTGTTCAATCTTACAGGGACAAAAGGTAAATTATCTGGTATATATAAAGAACTTAAGTCTTTCTTGTATAACATAAAACACCCATACATTAATAAATGAGAAAAGGAGTTAAAAAGATCCTTTGCAGAGGATGAGTTGGAGCAGATGTGGAGACATATGCATGGGTGTGTGTCTGCGATGGAAATAAAGGAGACGCAAATAAAAGCAGCCACTAGGTTTTACCTGACCCCCCCCCCAGCATTTAAAATATGGGACTAGGCCTGATAAAGGACTCTGTTGGAAGGGATGTGGGCAGATGGGCACCCTAAAACACTGCTTATGGGATTGTTGCTATGTGATGAGTTTTTGGAACAAGATTTGGACCTTTCTAAAAAGGGTAAACAGGATGGTGGTACCCTTTAAATTCAAAACAGCCATCCCGGGTATATACCCTGACAACAAAACTTTAAGGCTACATCAAGATGCAACCAAAATTATGTGTTTGGCGGCTGTCAGCATAATAGCGAGACACTGGAAAACGCAAGGTCACCTACCACTTCAGGAATGGATTGCTCGCATTTGGTACTTGTTTACAATGGACAAATTGATGGCTATCTTGAAAGGGAAGAAAAAGTACTTTGAGGCGACTTGGTTCAGCATTATTGCGGCAATTGAAAATGAAGAATTCACACAAAATGATAGAACAATTTTATTTGATAGATATCTTTAAACATATGTAATACCTAGTAAATTGAAGAGTGTTGTGGGGTGGGATATTTTAAGTGATATATAACCACTTTTGTATAATGTGTTAAAGAATTTAATAAAATAAAAAGTTTTTTTTTTTAAAAAAAGAAATTTCAGATCACACTCGGAGAGCAAAAAATAAATAAAAATTCAGTCCCCCAACATCCTGATACTAAACCTTCCTTGCCTCGCTACACCCGTGAACTAGTCGCCAGCCTCAGTTTTCTGAGTGCCAATGATTCCCAGGCGACTGTGAATTCCGCGCCCTGTCACAAGTGTAGGGAATTATACTTTATCTCCCTCTCTACTCCTCCTGCTTTTTCATCCCTGGAAAGTTATCCTGACACTTGCCAAAGCAGCTTCTAGAATGGTAAGTTACCGTGAAGATTTTATTGAAGTCCGAGACAGTCTACATGCTGAAACATATGCTTATCTGCTTTGCTAGGTCAGAGATGAAAGATGAATAATATTAAAAAGTGCTTAAAATTCCACATATTCTAATTTGCCTTTTTTTAAAGTGTAAAAACACAAACCTATTCACCCTTTCCTCCTCTTCACCTACCACCTAGCACAGTGTTGGGATGACTCTTGTACTGAACACTCAGATAACTATGTTTTGTCCAGCTATTGATTATGCCATCTATCCCAGCTTGTGAACTGCTTTTCTAAATCACTTAGTGCCATTCTGGATCATACCAATGGTCCATCAAGCCCAGCACCTGTCTCCGACAGTGGCCAATCTCAGTCACTTGGAAGAAGTACCCAACAGGTCACAATGGGTCAATCTATTCCCTGTTGTTTACTCCCAGTTCCCAACAGTTAGAGGTTACATTCCCCAAACCTACCTCTGGCTAATAGCTGCTAATGGACCTATTCTCCAGAAACCTGTCCGATCCTGGTTTAAACCCAGCTATACTACTGGCCTTGACCACATCTTCTGGCGACAAGTTCCCCAGCTTAGTTGTGTGTTGGTTGAAAAAAATACTTTCTTTTATTTGTTTTAAATCGGCCACTTGCTAGTTGCATGGAGTGTGCCCTAGTTCTATTACTTTTTGAGAGGATGAATAACTTCCTGAATTTAGGCACTATGTATGGTTAGGAAGTACCAGGAATAGAGAGAGACTACACTACAGATGTCCTCCAGCTATTCAGTTGCTGGCTAATCTTTATGCCTAATCTTTATTCTCAGTCCTAGCCATACTGTGATACAGCCCTGGCGTAGCTGTGTGATATCCTTCTCTTTGCTGGGCCTACTGAAAATAAACTAACCAAGTTCTACGGTAGTATTCAAAGGGAATCCATGCATGTGTAGTCCCCTCTGAAAGATATGGGGTCTCAACTGCTTTCCTTAAGTGACCATATACTACATCTCCCAGAATCCATCATTGGACATTAACTCCCTGGCCAGCTATTGGCCAGTCTCTAACCTTCCCTTTTTAGGGAAGGTTATTGAGCGGGTAGTGGCCTGGCAGCTTCAGGGGCAACTGGATCAGATCAGCTTCCTAGATTCCTCACAGTCTGACTTTCATCCGGGTTACGGCTCTGTGGCTGCACTTGTGACCTTGGTCAATGACCTCTACCATGAGCTGGACCAGGGTCATTCGACTCTGTTGATCCTATTAGATCTCCCGGCTGCATTTGATACCGTTGACCATGAATTGTTGGTGACTCGGTTGCGGGAATGAGCTGGGGTGGGTGGAACTGTTTTTGAATGGTTCAGTTCCTTCCTGACAGGGAGAACTCAACGTATGGTGCTGGGTGATTGTTCATCTTCTCCCCGGAACCGCGTGTGGAGTCTTGCAAGGCTCTATTTTGTCCCCTTTCATGTTCAACATGTACATGCAGCCTTTGGGTGAGGTTGTCAGAGGGTTCAGAGTGTGGTGTCATCTCTTTTTCAGCTGACCCAGGCCCAGCAGTCTCGGTGTTTACTGGCAGCTGGCAGGGACCTCCATTGGTTCCTCAGGTTTGTAGTCTGGGGGTGCTCCTGGACCCACAGCTCCGCCTAGATGTCCAGGTGTTGGCTGTGGCTGGTGCTGAAGTGACAACTCCTTTTTCTGCCCTGTTATTTTATTCCACCATTTCAGAAATGCCCACGACTTTCTGCAGCTTTTCTGCCGGCATTCTACTAATTCTAGTGGCATTCTGTTAATTCAGAAACTGTCGGAAGAAACGCTGTTCTGCTACTTCGCGGTGCCACCGGAAATTGCGGAAGATGCAAACTGTCAGAACAAACATTGTTCCGCTATTTTTGGAGACGGTGGAAGTAGCGGAATGAAAGTAGTGGAATTAACATCTCTATCGCACTGTGCCGCTCATTGTGGAAGAGCTTTTTCCAGCGGCAAAAGCTACCGCTGTGGCTTGCCATTTCAGCCCTAGCTGTAGCGAAGGGTGCATTTTGCCAATTACATCTGGTGCGATGGCTTAGGCCTTATCTCTCAGACTCGGACATTGCCACCATCATCCATGCTTTTATCACCTCAAGACTAGACTATTGCAACGCGCTCTATGTGGGGCTACCCTTGGTGGCAATCTGGAGACTACAGCTGGTGCAGAATGCGGTGGCCCGTCTCCTTATGGGGACGGGTCACCGTGAGCACATTACACCAGTTCTCCGTTCTCTGCACTGGCTGCTGATAGTCTTCCAGGCCGAATTCAAGGTGTTGGTTTTGACCTATAAAGCCCTAAACGGTCTGGGCCCTGCCTATTTGCAGGATCGCCTCATCCTCTGGGTTTTGGATCAACCTCTGCAGTTGGCTGGGAGTGCCCTCCTCAGGGTCCTCCCTGGTATCCCAGGTGGCTACTATAAGGAGGGTGTCCTCGGTGTCTGCACCACAGTTGTAGATCTCCCTCCCGACAGAGGTCTGCATGTACCCGGACCTCCCCTTTTTCTGAAGACAACGTAAGACCTGGCTGTTTTGCCAGGCTTTTGGTGAGGGAGACGGGTGAGAGGTTGGTTGTGGTGGGGATGTTTTTATGCTTTTTTGTGTGTTTTATGACTGTTTTTTAGTGGGTTTAGTTGTAGTATATTGTTTTTAAGATGTTGTGAGCCGCCTCGAGCTGCTGTGGCAGGAGGGGGCAGCAAATAAACTTAATAAAAAATGAATGAATAAATAAACCCCAATTTTGGATCCAAAACTTGTCCCTTGCCCCTACGGAAGGGAGCAGGAAAGGAGGTCAGACATCTTGGGTGAAAGATTATGAGGTGATTTAGTGATGCTCCAGACTGAAGGGGTGGGGGAGAAGACCATACTGGGTTACTCTGGAGTCTTGAGTTTGTAGAGCTGCCAGAGCTGAAACAGGAGGATTGTCCACAGAATTTACTTTGCCTGCCTGTGAAGGTAGAAATCTGAGCTGCGCTGTGTCAGTTGGAGTCTCACAAGAAAGTTACTTAAGGCCTGCATTTCCTTTCTCCCAACTGCCTGTCCAGGACATCAGAAGAAGGTTTTGGTAGTGGGCCTTAGCCACAGGCTGTGTAGTATACTTAAAAATTCTCCTAAGCCGGCCACCACAAGAAAGTTTTTACCCCAGGACAGTGGGTTTTGGGTTGCGCAACCCTGGAAGGTCCCCTCCCCTCCCCCCCCCCTCCATTAAAATGAATGTTTTAGTTAGTTTATTTGAATGTTACTTTTGTGGATGTCTTAGAGGTTTATTTTAGTTGCGTGTAGTTTTAGGCACTGTGGGATCATTGGTTTATTTTATTTCATGGGAGGGTGTAAGGGTCATTAAAATAAGGACACATCGCTCAGGTGGAAGCACTGCTCTAGGTCATCTGCTACAGAAGGAGCAAGAGGCTACCATCTTGTGACAGGTCAAATTCAGGACACCCCATATCATTAGGCACCACACCCACTACTACTAATAAGCGTCCCTTATTAAGAATCCCAAACATCTAGACATGAGCACTCGATAAACGTAAAATATCATAAATATTCCTTAAAAATCCTCAGTATAATGACACAAGTATTCCTTAAATGTCATGGGAGCTATCCATGCATCTCAGAGCAGCATCTGACCATCTTTAGTGGAGAGCTCTATTGTTTGCTCGTTGCAATATGCAAAACATTTTCCTTTTAATAATTCCCTCTCTGTAACATCTGAAACAAAATATTGTACAGTTCTTAAAAATACACATACTCACTTTCTATGGGAAACAGATGCGCTGCAGCGTTTAATAAGTGTTGGCCTGTGCGGTGTTTCTTTTAATGAGGTAGGCGGTTGAAGAGGAAATGTATCAAGGAAAGGTTGTGCAAGCATTAACACCCCTCATTAAATTTTTTATCTCCCTACTCAGTTTTAGAAAGAAATAATTGTGTACCTATCCTTTCAGTTCCAGGACCCTGTGAACCTGAAGATCTCATCGATGGAATCATCTTTGCAGCCAATTACTTAGGTTCTACACAGCTGCTCTCAGAACGTAACCCTTCCAAAAATATAAGAATGATGCAAGCTCAGGAGGCAGTGAGCCGTGTCAAGGTAGGAGATTTTTATGGTCTGTAGAATGGTGTGTGATCCCTTGATAATTGAACTTTAAATAGTCTAAATTATCTGCAGCTTCAAATCTACTGAGAGGTGCGCTCAAGTGAGTGTACAGTTCTGCTACTGTGAAAATCCTTGCTGTTTCCAGGGCCAGGTAGTTCATACAAGTCCTCCTGAGGAGCAGAATATAAATTATTGCACAGGCTATTCCAGAGTGCCTTGAAATTTATAAGCACAGCACAAGTATTGAAGGCAAAATCCTAAGTGTAATAAGACAACGTTCCATCTTCAAAGCACAGGAAACTGGTTTATGATTGATTTTATCCTGTTGCTCAGTTGGATCCTATGACATTTTTTGTGATGTTGAAAGCATTTCAAATACATGCTGGTACTTTTTAAAAATATATATATATATATTAAAAATTACTCTTTTTTATTACATTAAAAATAAATAATATAATAAACAATATAATATATAATAAATAATATAATAAAAATAAATTATATATATATTATAATATAATATATATCTTATTTATTTTCACCAGGGTGGTTTTTTAAAAAATAATTGCTTGCAGAAGCTTTACGGTTGTTCCCCCTTTAAAAAATAATAATAATTTTTAAAATGCATGTGCGAACAGATGCATTTTATGCAAATATTATAATTCAAGTAGGAGACTTTTTGATGTTTTTTGGGGCTCATGTATATAGATTTATCCCATTTGTCTGATCCTTGTAGAAAAAAGAGTAATTTTGAAATACGTAGATCTGTTAACTAGATAACTTTCATTGCATTTAAAATCCTTTCATTGTTGCTGTATCCTGGAATGAGACAAGCACACAAGATTGGAATTTAAATGGCTGCACTCCTTATTTCAGATTCGAATAAAGCATCGCTTGATGTAGCTCCCTTCTCTAATATGTGGTCCAGCATTATTTATAACATTTTAACAACACGGCTGCCTGAATTACTCTCAGGTACCAACCGCCTTAGCTCAAACATGAACATCACTAATCAATACCCCGTAATCATAGCTCACCTGTGGGGATATGATTAATTAATTATACTATTCACAGTCCAACCTTCTAAAAAGGAGTGGGAATGCCTGGGACCGGCTTAGACCTCAGACAATTACAATATCCCCCCCTCCTGAATTAAAACCACTGATGCTGGTCGCCCCCAACCCATGCGCTGAGTTAGTTTATTATTACCCATCTTGTAAGAGATGTCTTATTAATCAAGCTAACTTTGCTTCAGCATTTAGATAACCTTAAATGAACCCATGCAAGAGTGCGACAAGTACCTAATAAACTAACACCCAGTGTAAACGTCACCAAAGCCAACAAGCTTTTCATCCCACACTGCGAAGGTGAAAAAACAGGCACATCAATATCCAATCAGACATACCTTCAAAAATTCCTTCCCAACCCAACAATGGCAACCAGCGAGAAGTTCGCAGTGCTCATTGTATCTCTGCTCTTGTGAGGCACAGCTCGCATGCTGTTTGCCCTGTTGCTAGGCAACTCCCGGGCTTTTTTTTGCAGCCTTGTGGATATGCTGCCTATGCTTGCTCCTTCCTCTTGAGGAGGAGCAGAACAAACGCCTCCACCCCTCTAGGTTATTTGGACTGAGGGATGAAAGCCATTTGTAAACATCCCTCCAAAATATGCCACTTAGTTTGGGTCATATCCACTCTTCATGAGATAAATGTTGTTTGATGTTTTATTTTGAAGCATAGAATGGATTAGAAGTCATAAGAGAAAACAATTCTGATATTACAAGTTCTAGAGCATTCCAGATCTGAGAGTTTCTATTCAAGAGATAATGGGGAAGTTGCAAGCAACACATCAGCATTGATTATCCAAATCTGAAGAATAAATTTGTGCATAAGTACGGATGCCAAAATGCCAGGTTACATGATGGGCAGTCAATTCAGAGCCTCCAGCAAGTGATGGATGCACATAATTTAACATGGCTGGCATTTCCAGTGCAGAGATTTACACCAACCAGATTTAGAAATTCTTTCTAATCTCAGTTCCACTAACCTGCAAGAGGGGCTTGTTTATATTATCTGTAAATTGTAACCTTTCTATTTCCTTGTAATTATGTGTTCTGGTAATATTTATGAATTTTCAGGTTAACTTGGAGCACAGTCTCTGGATCCAGGGAAGTTTGGGCCTTCTGTGTGATGGTGATGTGGGCTCCTTGCTAATGTAGCAATGCTGCATAGTCATGTACTGCCTTGCCCATTAGAAAAAGGAAATTTTTTGAAGTTCAGTTAAACATATCCCCTTCAGGGGCTCCATACATCACAGCCCCAGATGGCCTTTTTGTTGTTCATATATTGTTGTTTCTAGTTTACGCATGTGGCCTATTGCCTCTGGTCCTCCATAGGCCAGGGCTTCCCGTGTTTGAGGCTTTGTGGGCCATTATTTTATGCCAGAGCTGCTTCTAACCAATTTTTTTTCATTTCAAGTTTATTCATGGGCCGTTGGTGAGCTCCCCTCCCCCCAAAAAAAACACAAGTCCCTGTGTAGCTAGTCACACAATCTGCACTTGACTGGATCCGGCACTGAGTACAGTACAAAGCAGATCCAGGTAGCTGAACTAAGAGATGTGTCAGCCTGATGCATTGTCCCTGGTGTGCTTGAAATTAGAAGCATAGGAATCCAGCATGTTTCTAAATGGGATGCACAGTACTCCAGTGTGGATATGACAGGAGATTTTTCAACTTGATGCACTGGACAGCTGTCCTGACAAAGTAGTGACCCAAAGCAAAGTAGTGACAACTGTCTCATCGATGACCTCGTTAAGCTTTGGAACATCATGCTAACTGAGGCCATCGATCAAACGGCTCCCAGACCATCTGTTGCCCAGGCGGCAGCCCCGCAGGCCTACTTGATTCTCTGAGGAGCTACGGGTCCTGAAGCTAGAGGGGAGACGGTTGGAGAGACACTGGCATCATTCTCACGCTGAAGCTGACAGATTGCGACATAGAGCCAGTTTACGGGCCTATGCCATGGCTATGCGGACAGCAAAGAGGGAGTTCTTTGCTACCCTCATAGTGTTCGCTAAATCCCGTCCAGCAGAGTTGTTCCGGGTTGTGAGGGGGCTGGTAGGTCCGGCCTCCCTCAACCCGGGGGTTGAGTCATCTTCCGCCCGCTATGACCTTTTTGCAGATTATTTTGCGAATAAAATCGCTCAGATTCACCAAGACCTCGATGCCGTGCTTAATGCAGTGGGGGGAGTAGAGGCTATAGAAGCCCCAGCATGTCCGATTTTATGGGATCACTTTCAGTGGGTGACACCCACCGACGTGGTGGAGGTGCTTGGGACTTTTCAAGCCACCTCTTGTGAATTAGACCCATGCCCGTCCTGGCTGGTTAAGAGCTGCCGGGAGACACTGGGGCCGGTGCTGACCGGGGTGGTCAACACCTCCCTGCGGGAAGGCAGAGTGCCGAGCTGTCTCAAAGAGGCAGTGGTACAGCCTCTGCTCAAGAAACCATCGCTTGACGATGACTCCCCTGCCAGCTACCAGCCTGTCTCTAACCTTCCTTTTTTAGGGAAGGTTATTGAACGGGTAGTGACTCAGCAGCTCCAGGGGCATCTGGACCGTGTTGGTTATCTGGATCCTTTGCAATCTGGCTTTCGTCCGGGGTATGGTACTGAGACAGCACTTGTGACCTTGGTAGATGATCTTCGCCGAGAAAAGGACCAGGGTCGATTGACCCTGTTGGTCCTTTTAGATGTTTCGACAGCATTTGACACTGTTGACCACGAGATGTTGGTGACGCGCCTGCAGGACAGTGCAGGGGTGGGCGGGACCGTTCTTGAGTGGTTCCGCTCATTCCTGACCAGGAGAACTCAGCGGGTGGTTATTTTTCATCTTACCGAGACCTTTTGTGGGGGGTCCCACAGGGTTCGGTTTTGTCCTTTCTCCTGTTCAACATGTATATGCAGCCGCTCGGTGAAGTGATCAGAGAGTTCAGGGTGCAGTGTCCTCAGTATGCGGATGACACCCAACTGTATTTGGCGAGCGGAGGGAGGGGGGGAGTGGGGAGGGATGAGGGGTAGGGGGGTTGGGGGGGAGGGTGTGTTTTTATTATTAATGTTTTAAATTGTTCAAGTGTTTTTATATTGTTGTTTTTATGGTTTTGTTAGCCGCTCTGAGCCACTGAGGTGGGGAAAGCAGGATAAAAATCTGTTAAATAAAAAAGCTGGAGGCACAGCTAAATGTAAAACACTACATTTACAAGAAAATATTTGTCTCCAAAATTAGCAGTTAGTGAGTTTTCAATACTGTTGAGTCTGTGCAACTGAATTTTTATCTGTAATTTATCTAACACCTCTAACAACCTCTAATCATACCTACCATCACATATGGGCTTGTAAATAGATTGACCTTCTCTGGGGATAGGATACTTGCAGATGGAATGGTACAATAGTTGCAGCAGCAGGTCTCAAATGTGTTTGTTCCTCCAGTGGTAACTTTTATGCCTTTTTACTTAATGCTAGGGACAATATTTTGCTGTTTGATTATTGCTTTCTTTTTCAAATACCCTCACTTCATGAACTGTATGCAGTTATGTGCATAACAAAGTGGGAGTCCTGTAAAAAAACGATGCTGTTCATTAGTTGATTGCAAGTTCTATTCTAAAGTATACTTACATTGCTTAGGTGCTATCCAAGATGTGCTAAGAAGTTGCATTATGTGTCACGCAAATAGACTTTCCAAAGACATTGGTTGGTGCTACAGAGAACAGTTGGATGGGAGAGGCACCCCCCTTTTCCCTGGGGAAAAATCTGCAGAAAGGATCCCGCTTACAGAAAAAGTACTACCTACTCTGGTGTTTCCTCTACATTTTTACATTGGGGGAGCTGGACTCTTTGGAGAAAGGACTGATTGAAATCAGTTTGACTGAATTGTCAGGCTCTGCCAGAGCAAAGGGCCATCTCATGTTTTTAGAAGTGGCACAGAGTCCACTCCACAGTCCAGCTGCCAGTTCAGCTGTCAGGGTGGGGGTGGATGACTTAGCATGGAGGTCTTAGTGCCAAAACCTTTTGTGTGGATTCCCTATAGGGATGTGTGAACGCGGTTTGGAGTTCGGACCGAACCCGAATAGTTCGGTCGACCGAACCAAACTTTCGAACCAAACTTGATTTTCGAACCGAACCGAATTTCTGAACTTGGTTCTATTCGCACATCCCTAATTCCCTAAATGGATTTTCTGGCTGCACCAGTCATGTGGTTAGCTCCACCCATGTCTGTTCCTTTGATTAAAAGAATGGTCAAAAGTATGCAATGGCTTTTGAAGTGTGGAGAGGGCTCTTCAGCTTGGAGGAGAGATGACTGAGAGGGGATACTTGTGGAACTTATTTCCAGAGGATATTGCTGTATAGTTGGGTTTTAAAAGGACTGGATAAATTCTTAGCAGATAGGTCCATAGATGGCTATTAATCAAGTTGTTTTGGTAACGTAACCTCCAACTCTTGGAAGCTGGGAGTAAACATCAAGGAATGGATCATTCCATTGTGACCTGTTGGGTACTTTTATGAAACCATCAAAGGCGGACACTGTTGGAGACAGGATGCTGGGCTGGATGCACCACTGCTCTGACCCAGTATGGTGTTTCTTATTTACTTATGCTTTCCCCCCCACATACACAGACTCACAGGAGCAATTGGGCCCCATATTTTCTTTAGGAGGTCTGGGAGCCACAATAAGAGAGCATCACATCAAGTGTAATTTATTGAGAGCTAATCAAAGCACACAAAATGTTAATGCTTAGGGGTGGGCTGGCAGTTCAGATTCTGATTAATTTGTAACTGCTCATAACGGGCCATTATGGATTAATCTGTACCAAACTCCAACTGTGAAAATATGCCTGTTGCGTTGGAGTTTAAATCTACTGGGAGAATTTAAAAAAAACAACATTGCACATGTACAAAATGGCTGCCAGAGCATTCTGCGCATGTGCTCCCTTTCCCCAGTCTGCACATGCACAGTGGCCATTTTGCAAATGGGCAGACCAGCTGCCCTTTTCCAAAATGGTGGTAATGCTGCCGCCACCATTTTAGAAAAGGGTGCACTTACACAGAATGGTCCAGCTGTCATTTTGTGCATGTGTAATGGGTTTTTCATTTTTAAAATATTTTATATTGTGTTATTAAATATAGATCTGTATTTAAATCTAGAAATTGCAGGTACGGATACACAATGGAACTGAATCCACAATTAAACCAAATGTCCACCTGTTAACATGTACACAACTGGATAGCTACAAATGGCTGAACCAGGACTCAGGTCTTAATTCCATTAGAGTCCATAGGAATCTCTGTTGGTTTGTGCCTTATGTAGTTGTGCCATTAGATAGGAGAGGAATCCGAATGAACCTGAATCCATTGCTTATATGTGGGAAGATTATGGTGTAAGTGTTCCTTGACTGTAAGGTCTGGAATGGAACACATGGATCATAGATC
This sequence comes from Sphenodon punctatus, assembly GCA_003113815.1. Taxonomy (NCBI): domain Eukaryota; kingdom Metazoa; phylum Chordata; class Lepidosauria; order Sphenodontia; family Sphenodontidae; genus Sphenodon; species Sphenodon punctatus. Next base: position 2,405,841 of record QEPC01009267.1, read on the forward strand.
ACACATCCCTGTGAGTTAACTGTTACACTGTACATTTTAAACTCCTTTCATATCTTCCTTAAAGGAAGCTGCCACGGTCATTCTCGCTGTGCAAAAAAACGCTTGTCTTTATTTCACACATTCAAATGCTTACACATTCCTGCAGAACTTAACCTGTGAGCATGTCTTCTGTACGCTGTACTCAGGCAGTACTACTCACCCCTGGAGCACAATTGATAGCTTTCCAAGGCAAAGATTGCACAGGCCAGATAGGCAGTCCCTCAATAAGTGACAGAAATCTGACATCTCTCTTACAAGCATTTTACCATTATCACCTGAAAATTGTTTGCTTGGGTGTGTTGTCAAAACCTGTAATGAAGCTTGATTCTGATGTAGAATTAGAGTGACAAATCGATGCTTAATATATTTTGAATCATGAAACTCTTATTCTTTGGTGGTTTGCAGGGTGTACCAGATCATGTGTGGAACCCAGAGTTTAAAGCTACTACGTGACTTGATAGGATGCCTAAATCCTGTATTGGACTCTTCAGATTATATATATGGATTTTTATTTTTTGGTGTGTTGCTGCTATTTTGAACGCCTGGATGTAGGGCTAAAATATCTTGTTAAAAAGCACATATTTGAAAGTTGGGCCTCTGTCATTTTAGGTAACAGACAACAGTATATATAGATCAGGGAAATATAACGAGCCACTGTTAACAGATGAGGCTATTCACTAGTCCCTGTAATCAGTTGACAGCGTGCATGACCCCGACAAAGCCAATATGCCTCAGTTCTGTATAACTTGTGAATCAATTTTTCCTTCCTCTTTTTGCAAATAACAGTTTTAAAACTCTGGAATCGTAGTCAAAAGGTTTCCCTGACTTCACACACTGTCTTTTCTCTTTCTTTTTGTGTGCATTGTCTGCTTTTATTTTTTTATGCTTCTCCTCAGAGGATGCAAAAGGCGGCTAAAATCAAGAAAAAAGCGGTGTGTAAACTGTTTTTCTTGAATGCTAATGTTTGTTTACATTTTTGTTGTTCTTGTTCCCCATGGAGTGTTGTGTCTTACATTATGGATCTTCATGAAGTTGTAATTTTGGTTTTTACTTGTTTGTTTGCTAGTGGGCTACTGGATGGAGCAACACACTTGTTGATTTCTTTCATCCCTCACTTACTGGAGTGTCTGGTTGCTGCTTTTTTTTTCTGCTGTTCAGTGTCTTGATGTCTTGTGGTTTGCTTAGTCCACACACACATTTTACTATGAGATTTTATAAATCTAATACTTTGCATTTGTTTTAGCAGGAGGAGAAGTTAAAGCTGACTCTGTAATGCATTTTAACCTGATTGTGATGAGTAGTATATATATGTTTGTATTAGTTCAATCGTTCTGGATAGTTTCCACATGCAAAGTTTAATTTACCAAATCAAGATAATGTCTAGAACAATTTGCTTATGAGTTGTTTTACCCAATTAAATAAAAAGTTCATTAGTAAGTTAAAACTAAATGTAATCTTCAAGAGTATCTTTAGAGTGAGTTGCTCCAGTTGTGGTAACTGAATGTAAGTGATGCAGATCAGTCTTTGCCAATGTGTAACATACCATATAATTGAATTTTTGTTGTTTTTTACTCAAACTTGAATATTTTAAAGAAAAATCTGTGTTCAGTTCCAATTTTGAGTGAGTTTATTGCTGGAAAGATAGTCTGACTCCATTATCCAGGATACCAGTTCCTCTCCTTTAACCACAAAACAGGCAACGATTGAGGGTGTCTCCTATGCTGCCTGATTAATGAATTACAGATTTGATTGGGAGAGGCCACCTTTTGTGTTGAGAAGGTAAATCAGTCCCTACAGCAAGTCAGCCCCTGGTTTTTGCTAAGATTGCCAAAAAGGATCCCTACAAATGCCTACTTCGATACCAGATATCATTGTGTAGGCACCTGTCATGAGGAACTAATAGTGGGTTGCTTGCTTTTCAGCTAGGGCTGAGACTTTAGGTTTTAACCGAAAGAGGCCGAAAGTGCCTCTTTTGCTTAAAACTGAGAGATTTGAAAATTAGGCCCTTCTCAGTTTCCAATTTTCAGATCTTCTGTTCCCACTGATGTCAATGGGAAATCCTCCCATTGACTTTAATGGGAAGAGCCAGGAAACCTTCTCCACCCCCACCACCCTACTCCCGGCCTCAGAGGGTGAGAGTGGGGATCCATTACCCCTAACATTCCCACCCCACCCCCGGGTACATTACTTTTACCTTTGCAGGTCCGGGTCCAGAGGATGGGGGTCACGGCTGCCAGCTGGGTTGCTGGCTCCGCTACCGGTGGCCAGGCCTCTTCTGCTGCTGACTGTGTTAGGAACTAGCTTCACTGCCAGGTATTATCTGCTGCGGGGTAGTGGAGAAATCCAGCCGCCTGGTAAGCAATGGAAGAGGCCTGGCCACCGGCAGCTGAGCATGCTCAACTGCCAGGCAGCACAGCTGCCCTCTTCTAAAATGGCGCCAACACTGCCGGTGCCATTTTGGATTAGGGCTGCACATGTGCAGAATGGCCTTGGCGGCCATTTTGTGCCTATGCGCTGTGCTGCTCCTGGTCCAGCGGCGTTTTCAAGAAGCTCTGGAGATGGGACCTGTAGAAGAAGAAACAAGGGGAAGAGATGACCCGGCTGCCTGGCAGTGGAGCTGGCTCAGGTGCCGGTGGCCGGGCCTCCTTCACTGCTGACCGTGTCGGGTGTCGACTCCACTGCCAGGTGAACGTCCAGTGCCTTGGCAGCAAAGCTGGCTTCTGTCACAGTCAAAAGTGGGGGAGGCCAGCTGGCAGTCCAGCTGGCAGCTGTGACCCCCATCCTCCGAACTCGCATCTGCAAAGGTAAGAGCAATGTACAGGGGCCCCGGGGGTGGGGTGGGGGGTAAAGCCGGACCCTGCGAGTGGGGGTAATGGATCCCTACCCCACCCTCTGAGTAGTAGTAGCTGGTAGTGAGGTGGTGGGGGGTGCCCAGGGCTTTTTTTCAGTGGCGGCTCCCTGTGTCTCAGGACTCTTGGATGGTTTTCTTTCCCATTGAAATCAATGGGGAAATTTCCTATTGACGTCAATGGGAAAAAGAACCGACACCGATAGATCCGAAACCGAAAGGTGATCCGAGACAGGGAAACCAAACCCGAAAGAAACCAAAGCTGAAATTTTGTCCAGAGTCCCACCCCTATTTTCAGCCCAAGGTATTTTTGGTTCTAATCTAACAGCTCAGTAGTAACAATGTAGAACCCTGTTCAGTGGCCTGTGAAAAATAAGTTTGGGATTCAGAATCCAGTACCTAATAGATAGGCGCTAGCATTTTAAAACTAGGAAGGAAAATTTATCATAATGGTTTATTTATCTATGTATTTATTTATTTGTCATTTCTATAGTGCTTTCAGGCCCTGATCCAAGGTCTGTGTGCACATATGGCATATGTGTACAGGGTACTCCTGATAAAGTCCCCCGCCTCCTGGCTGTGCCACCACCGCAGAGGGAGAGGCAGGGCTGCGGTGGATGCTGTGGGTGGTGGTGGGGTTACGAGGCAGGGACTTTGCTGGGAGCACCCTGCAGACATGCACTGTGTGCACGCATGCAAGTGTAGTTTTGGTCCACAGCACAAACCTTGGATTGAGGCCTTGGTGTTTAAAGTGCTTTATAATCCTTATATAGTTCACCCTTGCAATAGCCATGTGAGGTAGGTCCTGTTGTTCCTATTTTACAGATGGAGGACTGAGAGAGAGTGACTCGCCCAAAGCCACCCATTGAGTTCATGGCTAAGATTAGATTTGAACCCTAATCTTCCCAGGTCATGTCCAACACCATATCCTGCAGTTGACTATAGTCTGCATTTTGCTGGGAAATCCAAATACTAAGGATTGAATGGGCATAGAGAATAAGTTACTCTTTCATCTCTTAAAGATTGTGTCCAAAGAATAGGCAATGTGAGGAAGTATTCTTGATTTATTTCTTACTTTGTGACTCAAAAAAGGAATTGCAGTCTTCAAGCTGTCAATCCAGCATCTTTCACAAGCACTAAAGGTTAACATGCACATGCAGAATAAAAGTGTACCTATTCCTGTGCAGTAAATGCTCTCCGATACTAAGCTTGCATGTATCGAGAAACACCTTTAAATTGCTGTCTTTGTAATAGTTTAGCAATATAATTGTTTCACATCACATTGTGTTTGAAGTAATTGGTGAAGCTGTCATTTTGAAGAGATTAAAATTCCCTTTGTAACAATGCTGCTGTCTTTTAGACTTCTGAGGGGGACTCCCAGACTTTGACTGAAGTGGATCTGTTCATCTCGACACAGAGGATTAAAGTGCTAAATGCAGATACACAGGTAGGTTTAATTACACTGCTTCAGAATTACTCCTTGTTTTTAGATAGCTTTCATTTGAGAATGTTCCCACCTATTTTCTTCTAAACGGTCTTCTCTCCTCCAATTCTCACAAAATTATATCAGCAGGGACTAAACGGCAGCATTTCAGGGCTCAAACAAACTAGTTTAAGTTATTCTGGACCAATTCCTACTACCCCCCCCCCCCAATCTGTATAGACATCTTTATGCTTACACATATCTTGGTTTTGAAGCCAACCTGACATTCAGTTCAAGATACATACACTTCTCTTCATTTTATGCCCAAAGAATAGGCAGAAGTTGCTGAACTATATGCTATGCGCATGTGTGTACATAAAGGGGCTGATCTAAGGTCTTGGTGGTGCACACGCAACACATATGCAGCACGTTGCCACAGCCCTAACCAAAATGATGGCATCATCATGGTGGGCATTTTGTGTGTGCACAAAACAGTCCCACAGGCCATTTTCCACATGTGCACTGCGGAGCAGGGAGCTTGGCAGCATGCCGTGGCAAGGGAACCTGCCAGGAGGTCTCCCACAGCAATGGCAGACTGAAGGAGCTTCAGTCAAGCCCTCTGAGGCCGGTAAGTACATGCTAGCGCCCCAGGATGTGGGGATCCATAACTCCGGATCTACAGCTGTTACAGATGGAGTTCGGATTGGTACAGATTAATTATTATGGATTAATCCGAATCTGTACTGCCCATCCCTATTCCCTAGTATCCGAGAAAATATCCAGATTAATTCATTGTTACAATATGGTTATACATATTAAACCTTCCATTGGCATTTACGAGAAAGATGACCGAGTAATACAGGATAATAATAGTATAACAAACTCTTTGGAACCAGAGCAGAAGTCCATTCTATCAAGGTGTTCACTCTAGTAGGGCTTGGCAATATGCAGTTGATAGAAATCGTTCTTGAATTTGGAATTGTTAGAAAGAGGGTTCATTATAAGCAGGGCTTATTATAGTGAGGTTCAATGTATATACTAGGTTATTTTTACTACTGTCTGTGCAAAGTACCATATGCAATTTTGACAGTGGCCTTCAACCCTGAGCATCTATTCAGTGCCTGAGTGTTTTTATAGAAAAGCTACAATATGTTTTCCCATACGTGATGTTTAGAAGCCTGTGTCTTGCTGTGCACAGTACGTGGCATGTTGTCAGAGCTTAACAGATAACAAATTATGATGGTAGAGCTTGCTATCCAGCTAAGCAAATTTATTTTATGCCTGCATGTTCTCTGCATTTAAAGAAGGCAAGTTGGTTCAAGAGTCACTAGAGCAAACGATTAGCATATGATCAGGAGTAGTCAATAGATAAATGTATGGGTTTAAAACGGTGATGAACAGATTAATGTTATTTCCTTTGGGGTTGTTGAGGACTGCTCCCAGTGGACCTTATTCTCTTCCTTTCTTTAAATGTTTTGATATTAGCAGTTTTTCTGAATAGGCTCCCCCCGCCCCCCAAAATAAGGGAAAGCACAATTCGTCATTGGTAGAATTGTGCCCTTGCCCCTTACTCAGGCTGAGTTCTGTGTTCTGTAACTAGTCACAAGATGTGAGCAGTGTGTAAGGTGTTGTTCAGTGGGAGTACTTCAATCTCAGTCTGTATGTTTAAAAATATAAACCTATAGATAGGTGATGAGAGGAGTCTAATTTTGCAGGCTTTTTATTAACCTGCTTTGAATGTTGCTCCTTATCCTGATTGCAACAGTTCTGTGGGTTGCAGAAGACGTTGATTCCCTTGACTTGTTAGTAGTTATGACATACGTGCTTTCGTGTTCTTACCTGACAGTATTGTATGAAAGTGAGAGAGGTCACTTGATTTACTTTCTTACTTTCCCTAGTTAGTGCAGCAGCTGGTGCAGGCAATTTGCTTTCATATTCCTCTTCCTGTTACGGAAGGGCAGATTCTACACGGGATAGTGCACTATCCTTATCCATGCAGGGAGAGGATGTTGGGGAGATATCCATGCCGGAACTGTTCATGGAATCATAGAGTTAGAAGGTACATCAGAGGTCATCTAGTCCAATCCCCTGCACAATGCAGGGATTCTAGTGGATGAAGTCCAGTAAGTCGGACAGAAGGTAATGCCTTGCATCATCCACTAGGAGGGAGCACTAAGCTGAAAACGTCTGATCAGGGAAGCTCTCCCCTCTCGCTCCAGTTTAGCGTCTGCCTCCGAGCTAGGAGGAGCGTCGCTTAGAGGCTCTCCTTCTCTCCCGTTCGGGGATGGGATCTGAGGCGGATCCAAGGACTTTGCAGCCTTTGCGCCCCCGGAGCGATCCTGCCAGGTGCCCGGGGCGCAGAGAACAGACCTGCCGTTTGGGTGCCAGGGCTGGCCTCCGGTTACAGACCCTTGAGTGCGGCCTCCGAAGGATGCCTCCAAGATGGTGGAGACCGCCAAAACCAGGCGGAACGCGTGCGGGGGCGTCGCGCCAAGCGCTGCGAGTGAAAACCAAGTGGTGGCGGCCCGAGCGACAGAGGTGTCCGACTCGGTGAAAGAAGCCCAAGGGGAATCGCAGAGTGGTTCGAAGTCTGACGGGGCCCATTCATCAGCCCATTGCCGCACAGTAAGACCTCCCGTGGGACCGGACCTCACCCAACAATGGCAGCTGGAGATGATGGAGTGCATGCTCCAGGCCATACAGGGCCTTGAAAAGGAGCAGGCCCGCTCCCGACGTCGCCATAGGCAGCATAAGTCTCCCTCGGAGCCCCAGCCTAAGAAGGCCAAGGGAGACTCGAAAATAGCGGGGAAGGGTAAGCTAAAAGTCCTCCCTCATTCAAAAAGGCGCAGGCAGTCTCTTAGGGAGCTTATTGGATCCTCCTCAGGAGGAGAGGAGACCTCAGAGTCTTCACAACCAGTGGAAGATTGGTCAGACTCAAAAGGGAGTGTCTCCCCTCCCTCTGATCCAAAGAGAAGGAAGGGCCCGAGAGCCCACAAAGAGAGTGAGCACCGGCAGAAGACCGGGCGGGATGCCACCAGGGAGGAAGATGAGTCTTCCCACTCGGATTTATCCCTCGTGTAGGAGCCCCTCTCCCCGGGCCCCGAGCAAACAACCCAGGAGCCTAAGAAGTTTTGTCGGGAGCTCCCCTCAGGGTTAGGCCCTAAGCTGCTGCGGAGTGCTTCCCGGGTGTTAGGCATAACTCCCAGAGTCCCAAGATAAAAAAGCCTCGGAGTCCTCCTTGCAGGATTCCGATTCAGACAGGGAATATATTCCCAAGCTGGACTCTAGCGGCAAGGGAGTGTATATGGATAAAGCCTTTGAAAAAATTATCAGGGCACAAAGGAAGCTTCCTACACGACACTCAAAGTTCTCCAAAGCCCAGCAGATGCTATATGCCTTCCACAGGAGCTGCGATGATATATTAGTCACTCCTAGGGTTGACGCAGCCACCTCATCCTTGGCCCGTCAGTCAGTCTTTCTATTTGAAGGTGTCCTTCTACCCAAGAACCTAACTAACAAGGGCATAGATGTAAGTCTAAAATGGAGCTATGAGGCCCTTTCCCATCTGTTTAGAATTGCCACCACAGCTTCCTATGCATCGAGGGCTGTGCTGAAATGGTTTAAACTCAGCAAGGATCCTGGCATTAGTTCAGCCGTGGCTGGCTAACAACATCACCATGGCTAACATCTTTCTAGCAGATGCCGCCATGGACTCTCTGATATGGGCGGCAAAGGGAATGGCAGCTAATGTAGCCGCTTGTCGCAGGCTCTGGCTGCGTTCATGGAGGGCGGATGCTCACGCAAAGAACCTATTAGTACACAGGCGATACAGGGGCCCCAAGCTCTTTGGTTCCGCCCTGGGTAAGGCCTTGACAGAGGTTTCCGCTAAGGATAAGAAGCACTCACTACAGCAATTCCAGTCACATAGGTCCTTTTTTCGCCCCTTCAGTAGGTTCCCCAGTTTTCGAAGGGAATCCTCCTACAACAGGCAATGGGCTCCCTCTTTGTCCAGAGCCAGGGGAAATCGCGGCCGGGGATACAGACCAGGTAGAGCTACTGCGGGGATCCCACAGTCTCAGCGGTCCCCTCCTTCCAGCACAAAGCGCTCCTGACTACTCCGGCTCCTGCTGTGCAGAGACCACCCTGGTAGGTGGGCGCCTTCAGCAGTTTGTTCCCACTTGGGAGGCGTCGACAACAGACCGGTGGGTCGTTGACATAGTGAACCTAGGCTACCCGATAGAACTGAGAAGGATCCCCAGAGAATTTCTACGGATTTCCCCTACTTCCTCTATAAGGACAAAGCACTGCGCCATGGCCTCAGAGATAGAACGACTGGTAAACACAAGGGCGATCGAACCAGTTCCATTTCGGGAGAGAGGATCAGGGCTCTATTTGATTTTATTTCTGGTCCAAAAGAAGGAGGGGTCATGGCGAGCGGTTCTGGATCTGAAGTACCTGAACAGGTATCTCAGGACCCAGAGGTTCCGCATGGAGACACTGGCCTCAATAACTCTCTCTCTCCACTCAGGGAACTTGTTGGCGTCGATATGCATCCTTTAAGTCTATCTGCACATCTTAATCCTTCCAGCCCACAGATGCTGGTTGAGGTTCCTTTACCATCAGCGTCACTGGCAGTTCTGAGCACTTCCGTTCGGCCTTGCAACAACTCCAAGGACCTTCACAAAGGTACTAATTCCCTTGATTGCCAATCTCAGACTCCTGAGCGTAGCCGTATTACCATACTTAGACGACCTACTAGTGAAAGCCGACAGCAGCGACCTGTGTCAGGCCCACGTCAACAAGACAGTGGCGTACCTCGTGGAGCACGGGTTTGTGATCAATCACAGCAAGAACTATCTCTCTCCTACTCGGCTAGAACACCTGGGGATCATCATAGATGTTTTCCTCGGAAGGTTGTTCATCCCTGCAAGCCTCCAGGACAAAATCAGGTCACTGATACTAGAAACCCTGGCCCATCCATGAGTGTCTATCCAGCGCCTGGCACGTTTACTGGGACTCATGGTATTGTGCTTCCTGCATCTCCAGTATAGCAGATTTCACGCAAGACCCCTCCAGACGTTTCTGAAACCGTTTCAGTTACAATTGGCAGAATGGTCTTGGACTGGTTTCGTTCGTTCATGGCCGGGAGAACTCACCGAGTGGTCTTGAGGGAGTGTACGTCTTCCCCCCGGGACCTCACGTGTGGAGTCCCGCAGGGTGCCATTCTGTCCCCCCTCTTGTTTAACATCTATATGCAGCCGTTAGGGGAGATCGTGAGGGGGTTTCACGGCATGCAGTGTCATCAGTATGCTGATGACACTCAGCTCTACCTCTCCATTTCCATCGACCCAGGCCATGCAGTCTCCTTATTTTCCCAGTGCCTGTCAGCTGTGGGGGCTTGGATGAGGTCGAGCCATCTGCAATTGAATCCTGACAAGATGGAGGTGGTGATGGTGGGTGAGGGCTTGGGGAGGGCCTGGGGGTGGTTGAATCTCCTCTTGTTTGGGGGGGGGGTTCGCCCTCCCATGGTGTCTCAAGTGCGGAGTCTGGGTGTGCTCCTCGATTCGCGGCTCAGCCTGGAATCTCAGGTTGTGGCCGTGGCGGGGAGTGCGTTTCGGCAGTTACATCTTGTCCGGCAGCTTCGGCCGTATCTCTCAGACTCTGACCTCACCACTGTCATCTATGCCTTCATCACCTCGAGACTGGATTACTGCAACGCGCTCTACGTGGGGCTGCCTAAGAAGCTGGTACAGAGGCTGCAGCTGGTGCAGAATGCCACGGCCTGTCTCCTTACGGGGACGGGTCGCAAGGAGCACATGACACCAGTGCTCTGTACTGGCTTCCTATAAAGCACCGGGCCAGGTTCAAGGTGCTGGTTTCAACCTTTAAAGCCCTTCATGGTCTGGGCCCTGCTTATCTGCGGAACCGCCTCACTCCCCATGTGTCTGTGCGACCTTTGAGATCGTCCATGGGAGCCTTTTTAGAGGTTCCCCGGGCGAGGCGGGTGGCCACCGACATTAGATTTTTTTCGGTAGCCACCCCTGTGCTGTGGAATTCGCTCCCGGAGGAGGCTCAGTTGGCTCCCACTCTCCTGCTGTTTCGGCGTGTATGTAAGACCTGGCTGTTCCGTCAGGCTTTTGGCGAGGGGTGGGGGTTCCCCATATATTGTATTGTATTGTTAATTTTTTTTTATTATTATTATTTTTTTACTGAGTGTTGTTCGCCACCCGGGGTTGCCCTGTGGGCAGGAGGGGTGGGATATACATTTTAAATAAATAAATAAATAAAATAAAAACTGGCCGCCAACAAGAGAGTGACACCTGCCTGGACTGCGCCACTACCAGTTCATTTCGTTGGTGGCTAGACCCCAATTGCTTCGACCAGGGGGTGCAGCTGGACCCTCCTCGATGGGTGATGGTGTCCACCAATGTCAGCCTGCGGGGCTGGGAGAGCCATCCTGCAGCACAGGGCTGTACAAGGGCGTTGGTCGAGCTCAGAAATAAGGAACAGCATCAGTTGGCTGGAGCTATCGGCAATTCGCAGGGCCCTGCTATGCTTCGCAAAGGAGGTTCAGGGCTGCCACGTACAGGTTCTGTCGGACAACATAACTGCGGTGGCCTATGTGAACCACCAGCGTGGCTTGAGGTCAGTCCCTCTCCACAAAGAGGCCATTCGGCTATTCGAATGGGCCGAGAGTTCAGTATTATCCTTATCAGCCCGGCACATCAGAGGCATGGTGAATGTGGAAGCAGACTGGCTCAGCCAGGAGACCATGCGACCAGGAAAATGATCACTGAAGCCATCCATATTCCAGGAGCTGATAGTCCGGTTCGGGAACCTGTCCTTCGACCTCTTTGCATCCCCGGGTAATGCGAAACTTCCACGGTTCTTCACAAGACACCAATGTCCGGAGGCGGTGGTGGCGGATGCTCTATCTCAGCCATGGCCAGCAGACCTCCTTTACGCTTTCCCCCCCTTTCCCTTAATCCCAAGGACGATACTCAAAGCCAAAATGGAAGGAGCCCACCTTCTGCTGATTGCTCTGTTTTGGCTTCACAGGCCTTGGTTCCCAGATCTTCTCCGCTTGTTGGAGGGATCATTCTGGCACCTGCCCATGCCAGAAGACTTGATATCACAGGGTCCGATACGCCACGAGAACCCCAACCTCCTCAAGTTGACAGCGTGTCAGTTGAATCTCAGGCCCCTACACAATTCAGATACCCGAACGCTGTGGTAACTACAATGATGGCATCAAGAAGGCCCTCCACCAGACAAATTTATCAGAGCTCTTGGAAAATGTTCACTGCGTGGTGTACCTGGAATAAGGTTCCACCTCATTCTCCGATGGTCAGAGATATCTTGGCCTTCCTGCAGAGTGGACTGGACAAGGGTCTAAGACCTGACACCCTGACCAGGCAGCTAGCAGCAATTGACAGCACGCTGTCAATGAACGTGGAAAGACTCTCATCTCATCCCCACCTCAAAAAGTTTTTGAAGGAAGCAAGACAAGTAGCTCCGCCCGTGATCCACAGGTTTTCCTTTTGGAACTTGAACATCATTCTTAATGTTCTCACAGGTCCCCCATTCGAGCCTCTCAGAGAAATCTCTCTCTACTTTCTAACCATTAAAGTAGTATTTTTGGTAGCTATCACCTTGGCCCGCAGGGTGTCGGAACTAGGGTCCCTCTCCATGGACCCAGCCCTTTGCATATTCAAGAGAGACTCGGTATCTTTGAGGTTGGACCCAGCCTTCATTCCAAAAATGGATTCCTTATTCCACAGATAACAGGAGGTGTCACTTCCGTCTTTCTGTCCCCATCCAAGCCACCCTTTAGAAAGGCTTTGGCACTCGCTGGACGTTAGGAGAGCATTAAAGTTCTACCTGGATAGAACTTCACAGTTCAGACAGTCCTCAGCGTTGTTCATTAATTACAGACCCAGAGTGAGGGGAAGAAAGCTTTGAAATCAGTTATTTCTCACTGGGTTTCTTCCTGCATACAAGAAGCTTACAGGGCTAAGGGTATTGTTCCTCCAGCTAAGATTATGCCTCATTCTACCAGAGCGGTGGCGACCTCTTGGGTATTCTGCCATAGAGCTTCTTACTCTGAGATTTTCAGGGCTGCTACCTGGAAATCTGTTCACATGTTTACTAGACACTATGAAATCGACCTATTGGAGTCTGCGGAGGCGGCGTTCAGCTGCTGCATTCTCCAAGGGGTTCTAGATTAGACCACAGTTACTTGGAGTGTACCCTACCTTTATCCTGCCCAGTGCTGACATTACTGCTTGTTACCTCCTCTGTCCGACTTACCGGACTTCATCCACTAGAATGCCCAATTGGGTCCCTTACCTGGGAATTGGGATTCTAGTTGATGAATAGGGAGGTAAGTTGGCCCTCCCGTTGATATATGTTATGGACTCGGGTACACACTCTATTCCTCTATCCTGGAATTTGAGGGGGGGAAATTGTTTAGGCCCGATAGGGGCGTTTGTTGTCAGTCCCTTAGATAGGGAGGTTCTCTCTTGTTTCGTTTACATGGCTTAGGTTCTGCTCTACGGCTTTATATGACTGGAGTGAGAGGGGAGAGCTTCCCTGATCAGACGCTTTCAGCTTAGTGCTGCCTCCTAGCGGATGATGCTTGCATTACCCTCTGTTCGATTTACCTCCCTATTCATCGACTAGAATCCCAATTCCCAGGTAAGGGACCCAATTGGGCAATCTGCAGCTACAGCATCCCTGGCAGATGGCCGTCCAGCCTCTGTTTGAAAACCTCCAGCAAAGGAGAGTGCTTTGTTTCATTGTTGAGGAGCTCTTACCGCTAGGAAGTTATTCCTAATGTTTAACCAAAATCTGCGCTATTGTAATTTGAGCCCATTCTTCCTAGTCTTGCCGTGAGGGGCAAGAAAGAACAAGTCTTTGGCATCCTCTCTATGACAGCCCTTCAGTTAGTGGAAGATTGCTATCATGTTCCCTCCCCCCCCCCCCCCCAGTCTTCTCTTCTCCAGGCTAAACCTACCCAGCTCCTTCAACCTTTCCTCATAGGACTTGGTTTCCTGACCATCCTCGTCGCAGTCCTCTGAACCTGTTCAAATTTGTTGATGTCCTTCTTAACGTCTGGTGCCCAGAAATGGACACAGTACTTCAGATGAGGTCTGACCAGTGCAGAATAGCTGGTCTTTGTAGGTGATTAATTGGAAGAGCTGTCACAAATCATTGTGATTCTGGAAGAGGTTCTAGAGCAAATAGACAAACTAAATAGTAACAAATCACCAGGACCAGATGGTATTCATCCCAGAGTCCTGAAGGAACTCAAATATGAAATTGCAGACCCACAGCTGGTAATTTATAAACTCTCTCTAAAATCTGCCACTGTACCTGAGGATTAGAGAGTGGTGAAGATAACACTCATGTGTAAAAAGGGCTCCAGAGGCATTCCTGGAAACTACAGACTGATGTTGGTCGTGGGCAAAATGGTGGAAATAATTATTGAGAACAGAATTCCTGGGGATAAACATGGCTTAATGGGGAAGAGTCAACATGGATTTAGCAAAGGGAAGTCATGCCACACTAACCCATTAGCATTTTTTGAGAGTGTAGATAAGCATGTGGATAAGGTGGAGCTGGCTGATATAGTGTATCTGTATTTTCAGAAAGCGTTTGATAAGGTCCCTCATAAGAGACTTTTGAGGAAATTAAAAAGTCATGGGCTAGGAGGCAGTGTCCTATTGTGGACTAGTACTGGTAAAGGATAGGAAATGAAGAGTAGGACTAAATGGTCAGTTTTCACCATGGAGACATAACTAGTGGAGTGCCTCAGAAATCTGTACTGGGACTGGTGTTGTTTAATATATTCATTAATGATCTGGGAAAGGGAGTAAAGAGGGAGGTGATCAGATTTGCCGAGGAAACAAAATTATTCGAGGTAGTTAAAACATGAGCAGACTGTGAGGAATTGCAGGAGAATCTCATGAGACTGGGTGACTGGGCAGATGACATTAAATTATTTATTTATCTATTTATTTAAAAGTTTTATACCCCACCCCTCCTGCCACAGGCAGCCCGGGACAGCTAACAAAGTGAATCAATAAAATACAATAAAACATATTAAAACATTATATAATAATAACAATAAAAATAAGACAAAAAATCCAAAACACCCCCACCCCAACCACCCTCACCCTTCTCCCTCGCCAAACGCCTGACGGAACAGCCAGGTCTTACAGTTCCTGCGGAAAACCAGGAGGTCTGAGGCCAGGCAGGCCTCCACCGGGAGGGAGTTCCAAAGGTGCGACGCAGCCACCGAGAATGCCCTTTCCTGCGTGGCCCCCCAGGAAACCCAAGGGACCTCCAACAAGGCGCCCCCAGATGACCACAGGGGCCAGTCCAGAACCCGGGGAGTGAGGCGATCTCGCAAATAGGCAGGGCCCAGACTCTGTAAAGCTTTATAAGTCAAGACCAACATTTTGAATCGGGCCTCTTTATCTTGGAGAAGAGATGACTGAGAGGGGATATAATATTTTATTTATTTATTTATTTATTTGCACATACTTTTACCCCACCCCTCCCACCAAGGCAGCTTGGGGCGGCTTACAATAAAATTAAAAATTACATATAACACAATAACCACAAAGGGGAATGTAAAAATAATAATCGAAACAGCCTCCCACTCCTGTCCTAACTTCCCCCCAAAAGCCACCCTTCACCCATCCCCCTCACCAAAAATCTGGCAGAACAGTCAGTTCTTACACTGTCAATGGAAGGAGGGGAAATCCAGGGCCATCTGAGCCTCTGCTGGAAGGGAGTTCCACAGACGAGGAGCAGCCACTGAAAACACCTTCTCCATAGTCACCCCCCCCCCTGAACAACTCGGGGGACTTCAAGAAGGGTGCTTTCGGTGGACTGCAGGGGCCGATCCAGAGCACAGGGGTGAGGCAGTCCTGCAGATAGGTGAGGCTCAGGCCATATATGGCTTTATAGGTCAAAACCAACACCTTGAATCAGACCCGGAAGACTATAGGCAGCCAGTGCAGAGCCCAGAGCACCAGTGTAATGTGCTCACGGTGGCCCAACCCCCATAAGGAGAAGGGCCGCCGCATTTTGCACTAGCTGCTGTCTCCGAACCGTCACCATGGGTAGCCCCATGTAGAGCATGTTACAATAGTCCAGTCTTGAGGTAATGAAAGCATGGATGATAGTGGCCAAGTCGCAGTCTGAAACATACAGCTGAAGCAGACACACCAGATGTAATTGGTGAAATGCACTCCTCGCCACTGCCCCCACCTGGACATCCAAGCGGAGTTGCAGATCGAGGAGCACGCCCAGACTATGAACCTTGGGAACCTGTGGAGGGCGAATCCCATCAGTGACGGGAGCTGCTACATCCGCCACCTTTTGCCCACCGTCATCACCTCCATCTTGTCGGGATTCAGCCTCAGTTGGCTCGCCGTCATCCAGCTCCCCACAACCGCCAAGTAGAGTAAGCACCAAGACTTCTGGGTCTGGGTTGGATTAAAAAGAGAGGTAGAGTTGTGTGTCATCAGTATATTGATGACACCGCACCCCAAACAGTCTCATGACCTCACCAAGCAGCTGTATGTCCACGTTGAACACGAATGGAACCTTGCGGGACTCCACACGTGATGTCCCAAGGAGATAAAGCACAATCCCCGAGCACCACTCGCTGAGTTCTTCCAGCCAGGAAAGAGCACAACCATTCTAGAACAACCCTCCCCCCCCAGCTCGAGTCCTGCAGGCACGTCACCAACATCTCATGGTCAACAGTATCAAATGCAGCCAACAGATCTAACAAAATCAGCTGGGTTGATCAACTCTGATCCAGTTCTCAGCAGAGGTCATCAACCAAGACCACAAGTACAGTCTCAGTGCCATAACCTGGACGAAAGCCAAACTGTGATGGATCAAGAAAACTCGTGCAGTCCAGATGCCCCTACAGCTGCTGAGCCACAACCCGTTCTATAACCTTCCCTAAAAAGGGGGAGGTTAGAGACAGGCAGATAACTGGCAAGGGAGTCAGTGTCAAGTGATGGCTTTTTGAGCAGAGGCCGAACCGCCGCCTCCTTGAGGCAGCTTGGCACTCTGCCTTCCCAAAAGGAGGCATTGAGCATCCCTGCCAACAATGGCCCCAGCGTCTCCTGAGTGACCTTGACCAGCCAGAACAGGCAAACAATTTGAATTGGTTCTGCACCTCTCCGGGGGCAGACATTAATAAAAGTATATAAAATCATGAGTGGTGTGGAACAAGCTAATAGGGAATGGTTATTTACCCTCTCAAATAGTACTAAAATTAGGGAACACCCCATGAAACTAATGGGTAGTAGAGTTAAAACAAATAAAAGAAAGTATTTTTACACTCAACGCAATGTTAAATTGTGGAATTTGTTGCCAGAAGATGCGCTCAATGGCCAGTAGTATAGCTGGGTTTAAAAAGGATTTGACAAGTTACTGGAGGATAGGTTCATTAGCAGCTATTGACCGAGTAGGTTTTGGGGTATGGAACCTCTTACTGTGAAAGCTGGGAGTGAACAACATGGAATGGATGGACCTGTTGGATACTTCTTCCAAGTGTCCGGGTTTGGCCACTGCTGGAGACAGGCACTGGGCTCGATGTGCCTTTGGTCTGACCCAATATGACACTATTTATGTTCTTATTTGTAGTTTTATGAAGGGCATTCTTTTTGCTTGGCTTAACCTGGGGGAAAATTGGTTCTCTGTACTACTTTGTCTCTATTGCCTATTTATTTATTTTAAAAAATTATACCCCGCCCCTCTTGCCACAGGCAACCCGGGGCAGCTAACAACATCAGAAATACACAATATCATAAAACATAATAAAACATCAATAGAAAAGAAAGAATAAAAACCAACCCCCTCCCTCACCAACCCCCACCCCCTACCCACCCCTCACCCTCGCCAAATGCCTGACTGAACAGCCAGGTCTTACAACACTTTTGAAAAGCTGGGAGGTCCGGGGCCAGACGGGCCCCCACCGGGAGAGAGTTCCAAAGGTGCGGCACGGTCACCGAGAACGCCCTGTTCTGCCCCCCAGGAAACCCGGAGGACCTCCAGTGTGGCGCCCTGGACGACCACAGAAGCCGGTCTACGACCCGGCGAGTGAGGCGATGTTGCAAGTAGACAGGGCCCAGACTGTGTAAGGCTTTATAGGTAAAAAACAACACTTTGAATCAAGCCTGGAAGACTATTGACAACCAGTGCAGGGACTGGAGCACTGGTGTAATGTGCTCCCGGTGGCCCAGTCTCACTAAGAGCCGGTCCACCGCATTCTGCACCAGCTGCAGCTTCCGAGCCGTTACCATAGGTAGCCCCACGTAGAGCGCGTTACAGTAGTCTAGTCGAGAGGTGATAAAAGCATGGATGATCGTGGTCAGGTCAGGAACCGAAACCAACAACCGAAGCCGCCGTACCAGATGTAACTGGCGGAAGGCACTCCTTGCCACAGCCTCCACCTGGAGATCCAGGCAGAGCTGCACGTCGAGGAGCACCCCCAGGTTCCGTACCTGGGAAGTTAACGGAGGACAGATCCCATCAACCATGGGAGCTGTCATTTCCACCGACTTACCCACTACCATCACCTCCATCTTGTCAGGATTCAGTCGCAGTCAGTTAGCCCTCATCCAATCCCCCACAGCTGCCAAACACTGGGTAAGCACCGAGACAGCCGAGCCTGGGTCTTTTGAAAATGAAAGATACAGTTGGGTGTCATCTGCATACTGATGACACCTCACCCCGAACCCTCTAATCACCTCGCCGAGTGGCTGCATATACACGTTGAACAGGAGAGGGGACAAAGCAGAACCCTGGGGAACCCCACACAAGAGGTCTCGGTGAGATGAAAAATAATCACCGAGCACCACCCGCTGAGTTCTCCTGGTCAGGAATGAGCAGAACCATTTGAGAACAGTCTCACCCACACCCGCACTGTCCCGCAGGCGTGTCACCAACATCTCATGGTCAACGGTATCGAATGCTGCTGAAAGATCTAACAGGATCAATAGGTTCAGTCGACCCCGATCCTTCTCATGGCAGAGATCATCTACCAAAGTCACAAGTGCGGTCTCAGTGCCATAACCCGGACGGAAGCCAGAGTGAAAGGGATCAAGATAACCGACGTGATCAAGATGCTCCTGGAGCTGTCGGGCCACTACCCATTCAGTAACCTTCCCTAAAAAGGGAAGGTTAGGGACAGGCCAATAGCTGGCAGGGGAGTCAACGTCAAGCGATGGTTTCTTGAGCAGAGGCCGCACCGCTGCCTCCTTGAGGCAGCTTGGCACTCTGGCCTTCCGAAGGGAGGTGTTGACCACCCCGGCCAGCAATGGTCCCATTGTCTCCCAGCAGCTCTTGACTAGCCAGGACGGACACGGATCTAATTCACAAGAGGTGGTCCGAACCGCCCCCAGAACCTCCACCACGTCAGCAGGTGTCACCAACTGAAATTGATCCCACAAAATTGGACATGACGGGGCTTCTACAACCTCTACCACCTCTACTGTATTAAGTGCGGCATTGAAGTCTTGGTGAATATGAGCGATTTTATCCACAAAATAATCCACAAACATTTCACAACGGGCAGATGATGACTCAACTCCAGGATTGAGGGAGACCGGACTGACCAGCCCCCTCACAACCCAGAATAGCTCCACTGGACGGGATTTTGTGGACGCTATGAGGGTAGCAAAGAACTTCCTCCTTGTTACCCGCATAGGCTTGTAAACTAGCTCTCTGCCGCAATCTGTCAGCTTCAGCACGAGAATGACGCCACCGTCACTTCAACCGTCGCCCAGCTTGCTTCAGCCTCCGCAGCTCCTCGGAAAACCACGGAGGTTCGCAGAGCCTCTGCCTAGGTAATGGACGCCTGGGAGCCGTCCGATAGATAGCCTCCATCAGCAAGTGTTCCATAGCTTAACGAGTTCACTGATGAGACATTCATCAAGGCCAGAAGGTAACTCCCCCAGAGCACCTAGAAACCGCAATGGGTCCAACAGCCTCCGGGGGCGGGCCATCTGAATAGGTTCCACACCCTTCTGGGGGCAGACGTGTGCTAGAAGGGAGGTCTGCAGGAGGTAATGATCTGTTCATGACAAGGGCACAGCTGATATCTCACCCATTAACAGAGCACCTGCCTCAAGGCCAGTGCAAAACATAAGGTCCAAGGTATGTCCTCCAAGATGTGTCGGGCCGTTAACCCTCTGGGACAGGCCCATGGCAGCCACAAACTCATGCTCGGCTCCCCCGAGAACTGCGTCAGCATGAATGTTGAGGTCCCCCAAGACTATTGTCTTTGGGGACCGCAACACCACCTCCGACACAGCCTCTGTCAGAGCATGCAGGGTGGCCGCCGTACTGGTAGGTGCACGGTATACCAGCAGCACTCCCAAACTGTTCCCCGCCAAATCGAATGCAAGATGGAGACCTTCAATGCCCACTATGGATCGCACTGGATACCTCCCACAGACCAACGCTCTTTAAAAATCATAGCTACACCGCCCCCGTCCCTCTAACCGTGGCTGGTGCTGCACGGAATACCCTGCCGGAACAAGATCAGCCAAAATAGACCCCGATTCATTGTCCAGCCAGGTTTTCGGGACACACGCGAGATCGGCGACACAGTCCAGGATTACCTCCTGGACCATCATTGCTTTGTTCGCCACCGACCTCGCATTTAATAGCACCACCACCGGGTTGGGGACCCCCGACCGAGTCCTACCTGCTCTACTGCTATGGAAGAGGTGAGCCTAGACACAGTAAGGCATACTGTCACTTTTGGGCCACTTCTAGTTCTGTTGACTTACGTAAAATGTAGAAGTGGTTGCTTTGACTGACCTAAATTCACTTGTTTATGTAGCTATTGAATATATTCAGCCTTAGGAGACTTCCTGTTCAACTCCTACGGAAAGCTCTGCCCTGAATTTGGCAGCATGCCTGTACCTCCTAGGCCAACAGTGCTCTTCCCCAGCTGCTTTGTTCCAGGTGCTGCAGCAATGGAGCAGAAGTGACAGAAGTATCACGACACAGCTGCTTCTCTAGCATGTTGTGTCAAAATGCTGGGACAGTGAAACAGCAGCAGGGGGTGCCAGCAACAAGACGGAACCATACCTAGAATTGTCCTGCTTCTCCCCCCATTCTTGTCCCCCTGCTGTGCTGGCAGATGTAAAGAGGGAAAATGGCTCTTTGGAAGGCCTGTAATTAGCCTAAGACAAGAGACAAAGTGGTTAAAGAAAGTCAGTAGTTAAGATGGTACCATTTATTGGGCCAGCTTTTGATGGTGAGAGAATATGCTAACTTTTGAGCAAGACAGAACCCTTCCTCAAGCAGATCTAGAGAAAGTCTGAACCAAAACTTAGCTAAAACTAGGCATGCTAGATTTGATTAGCATACGATAATAGCAGCTACTTTGGTTTACTAGTATGGAAGATCATTATTTGGTGGTGGGTGAGAAGCCAGACAATCCAAGGTCACCAGCAGTCCAAAATGGTTTAAACAGAATAAAGGGTAAACTGATCTAAAGGTAAGCAGCAAACACTGTTACAGTGAATCAGAAACTGGTGTTTCCTGCTTGTTTTGCTGGGTTTTGGAACAGCACAAGTAGAGGTTTGCAGATTCTACGTGGTTTTCTCCAGTGCTATCTACAGAGGAGGAAATTGGTAGTCTGCCCACTTGTGGATCTTAAGATTTCATCAAGTGACTTTGAGAGTAGCATAGCCCTTCCCCTCACCCCCTTCACTCAAATGTAAACAAGGGAGAGGCGAGAAGAAGGGAAGATGCTGAAGGTGAAGAAATCAGCAAGCAACCAAACTGTGAAAGAGGTGTGGGAGAAGACAGAAATAGAGACTTCTGGGACAACAACTAAGGCCCTTTTCACACGAGACGCCTCCACCCATCTCCACACAGTTTTGCTGCATGGAGGTGGGTGGAGGCACCCTTAGGAATGCTGCAGGAAATGGGTGGGGGTGTGTGCAGGCTCCTGCGCTACACCCATCTCCACCCATCACCCACCCACGAAGCAATGGGCTCCAATGCCGTGAAGCTCCGTGGGTAGAGATGGGTGTGTGCCCATGGGAACGGGTGCATACCCAGCCCGCACCCCCACCCCCCACGGTCTGTTTAAAAAGGGCCTAAGACAGTGACATGTGGATGAAGGGGAATATAAACAGGAATGCAGAGAGAAGGACCGCCAAGTTCACAGAAAAAGGGTGACAAACAGATATCGTGTATGTAGTTTCCAAAAACTGACAGAAGTGGGGAGAGGGATTTAATGGGAACCTGGGGGAAAGAGAAAGATCGTGGAGCAAGATGGGGAGAGAGATGGAGAGATTCAAGGAAAAAGGGACACAAGTGGGGGATTCAGAGAAAAGGGGAGAGCAGCGGTGGTGCGCATTGCAGGTCTCTAGGGGCACTGCCCCTCCTGGCCTGATCCCCCTCCGCATGCTCTTCAGGCTTTTAAAATGAAAGAAAGAGAGAAAGCAAAAACAAATCCCTCACCTGAGTCCTGACGGCGCCACAGGGTATGTATGTGAGAGCCAGCAACCCAGTCCAGACTTGCTCCGAGTCTTCCATGTTCAACAGTCAGCTGATCAGCATCAGCTGAGTGCTCAGTGTTGTTGTGCCTCCCATGGCACATGTGCAGGAGCTTGAAGCCTCAGGAAGTAGGAGGAGCTGAGGGGGTGGGGGCCAGTGCCTCCTACCGACCCTGCTCTAAGGCGTCCCTTAAGGGACAAAAGCACTTTGGGCAGCTGGGTTTAGAACCCATTCTCCCTGAATGGGGAAAAGCACTTTACTTTTTCCATCGTTGGGGGCAGTGTTCCACAGAGCCCTGTGGGCTGCTGTGGAACACACTGTCTGAATGGCAGACCCAAACGCCCAGGCAGTGTCTGCTGCTGCTGAGGGCTCAAGCTGCCTGCCTGGATCCCAACTCCTAGGGTGGAGTTAAAAGAGAGCTCTCCTCTTTTGGTGCGCTGGTGATCTGCACCATTTTGATGGCGAGTGCTGGCTGGCCTGGCTGCTGCTTGGCCTGGCTTGTTTGTGGCTTTGTTACTCCACACTGCTGCTGGACCTGCATCAGACAAATCCCCATCGGTGAGTTAGTTATTTTCTTGACTATGCAATGTTTGCCTAAGGACTTTTTTTTTTTTTTGGGGTCACTGGGGGTGGGTGGGGTCTGGGAGAAATGGAGCTGGGGAGGTAGGAGGGGGATAGGGCTGCTGGGAGACACCAATGAAAATGGTGCTGGGGGTTTAGGGGGCTGCTGGGGAAATGGGACTGGGGTAAGGGGGGAATGGGGCTGCTGAGAGACACTGGTGAAAATAGGGCTGGGGCTTCTGGGAGACACTGATGAAAATGGGGCTGGGGTAAGGGGGCTGCTGAGGTAAATGGGGCTGTAACAGTGAAGTATGTTTTGAGGGACAAGTGGAATTCCTCGCTGCTGCTTTTGTGGTGTGCTAAGACTTCACATAACATGGTTCAGTTGGCTTAAGATATGGTTTGCTTTTGCTTTTGCTTGTTCTGTGTTTGTGTTTGCATGTGCGCTGCTGGTTTCCCCCACTCCTCTCCCAACCCACCCCCCCAAAGCAGTGCAAAAGCCATGGCCATTTTCTGGGGGCCCCACTGGCCATGACTACTCTTGGTTAAAATTGGTCTCTTTCTTGGCTGTTTTTGATGTAAACTGTCTGCTTTCTGTTTTTCGGGTGGGGAGACCTAGGGACTTGGATGGAAGGGTTTCCAATCTTTGCTGGAATCTTCCTTGCATTTTAAAATGGTCCTGCCCATTGCAATTTGGTGGGATGTTGTGGCAGGCTTTTTCACTAATGGCTAGTCCTTGCATGAATGCTCCGTGCCTGGTTGCATCAACAGCTGCCTCTTACATCGCAACAGAGCTGCATAGCATGTTTTGGGAGACAAATGGACATCCTCGCTGCTGTTTTTATGGTGTGCTAAGGACTGCACATAGCATTGTTGCCTTAAGATGGTTTGCTTTGCTTGCTCTGTGTTTGCATGATGCATTGCTGCTTTCCTTCTCCCCTCCCAAACATGAGTAGAGAGGCCATTTTGTAAATTTGTGGGTCTACTGGTCATGGCTACTCTTTTTTTTAAATGGTCCCTTTGCTGTATCACTGTTGCTCCCTGCTAGAAAGTAGTTTCTGGCCTCTCTGCTTGTGACTGTGTGCTTTTGAGCATCTTGCCTGGGGTTTTGTTGAGAAACAGAAATGCATTGTTTAAATTTGGTTTATACAGCCCTGGGCCCAGGCGGGGTGTAAAAGATATCCCCATACCTCATCTTGCTTCATGTCTAGGCTGCTGTTTTGATGGGGCTGATTTGGTGGCAATACAAGTCTGCAACTGGCCAACCTTTTTAACAAGTGGCTGTGTTTTGACGGGCATTTGACTGCTGGGGATACGATGTAGCTACAAGGGATGCTGGTCTGGATGGGGCTGGTTTGCTTGCAATGCAGGCCTGCAACAGGCCAAACGTTTTTAAAAGGGCCTGTGTGTTTGGACAGGTATTACTGGGGATACGGTGTAGTTACTAGGGATGCTGGTCTGGATGGGGGTGGTTTGCTTGCAATGCAGGCCTGCAGTAGGCCAAACCTTTTAAAAAGGGCCTGTGTGTTTGGATGGGCATTTGGCTGCTGGGGCTATGGTGTAACTACTAGGGATGCTGGTCTGAATGGGGCTGGTTTGCTTGCAGTGCAGGCCTGCAGCGGGTCAAACTTTTTAAAAAGATCTGTTTGTTTGGACAGGCATTTGGCTGCCAGGGATACAGTGTACGTACAGTGTAGGAGAAAGTTGCGAGCAGAGGAGAAAGTAGGTAGGAGCATGGCAGAAAAGAAGGCTGCAGACAACAAGGAGACCCCTTTCCCCTGTCCCCCACTGAACCCGTCTCTTCCCCTTCCTCTTCTCTTGCACCAAAACCAAACCCTTTCCCTCCTACATCTCCTCTGTTCTGTCCTTCTCTTCCCTTTCATTCTCTTCTGATTCGGCTTGTCGCAGGACAGGGAGCTAACTCAGTCCTCCCAGTTCTCCAAGCCAGAAGGAAGGCTTGTCCCAAAGCCTACACCTTCAGAAGACTACAGGTGGCCAAGGAGGACATGAAAATCGAGGGTTCGGGATAAAGGTAGGCGATGGCAACGTGATCTATTTTTTTAACCTGCTATGGTTAATTTGGACCTGGTGGGAAAGAGAGAGTGGACGGTACCCCAGTAAGAGGACTCTCTATCACCCATTGGCAGTGCTCACGCAGCAGCAAGGAGTTCTCAGTGTTAACTAATGTCATGTCCATCCAATGTTAACCCTAGGAACTCCTTGCTGTTGGGTTAAGCCATGCCACTGGCCTAACAGTTGCCCCGGCTCCGCCTACCGTTGCCCCGGCTCCGCCCCTATTCCAGGCGCTACTCTTAGGCCCTCCGGCCAGGCTCTGCCCCTAGGGCTGCCGGCGGCTGTGCTGCCAGCGGTAGGTTCAACCCACCCACTGACCCACCAGCCTCAAAAACCACCAGCTGCCACTGGGGGAGAGACAAAGAAACAAGGATAAAAATAATACAAGCCAGGAGAGGCCATGAGGAGGGGGGGAAAGAGAAATAAAGGAGCAGAAAATAGGAAAATATGCAAAAGAGAAAAAGAGAATAGAATAAAACAGGATGTATCTGCCTGTTGGCATAATCATTTGGTTGTATTATATGCTATGGCTGAGGCTATGCGAAATTAAAGTATTTGATTTGAGAATAAAGCAGGAAGGAAAAAAATAAAATGAATATAGACAAACATTTAAGGTTAATCCACATTTAGCCCTGTAGGAGAGGGAGAGTCTTTGGGTGTTTTCAGACAAGACACACTCTGCCCACTACCCACCCACCCGTTATACATGTTGCAGGGCTTTAGTGTTGCCCTGTAACATATATAGTGAATGAGAAGTGGGTGGGGAATGTCTTGTCTGAAAATGCCCTTTGAGCTGCTTGTGGGCAGTAGACATGGGAGAAGGCAACTCTGAAAGGTGGGGTGAGGTATAACCCTCTATATCTCAGCCCATTCTGTATACAAAGCCCATCTTGTTGCCTAGAAACACAGGTGATGGGCACATTAGCAATGCATAGCTTTGTTTTGTTATCTACCGCCATGCTCTTTTGTGAATCTTGTGTGTGTGATTACACCCTTCTAGGAGATACAGAGCAGGATGCTGAAATGCAATTATCCCTGCAGAGCTCCCAGAACCCTGCTGGGAAATGTCCATTATGACACGTTATGCTCTGCAGAGAGAACTTTTGTAGACCCTACTGGACTCTGCAAAACCTCCCAGAGCTTTCTATGGCCATCATTCCGCATACCACAAGTCAAAGCTAAACAGAACATTTCACTTGAAGACTGAAGAGAATTGCAAATGTATTTTATGGATAGTTTTTCTGAGGGTGAGGGTAGGGGGTGAAGATTTTTCCTTTCGGTATATCATGCAGTTCCAATACTCTCAGTGGTGGCATTTTCCTAGCTCTGTCAAGATAAGTTGCACTAATGTTCCAAAACAATTTCCCCTGATTTGAAATCTTACCTGCCATTCTATTTGTCATATAGTAGCTTTTTGATTTGGCAGATTGTGTGTACAGGATTTGTGTCTGTCTGCCCGCCCAGCTGGACGATGAGGATAAAGGGAGCCACACCCTCCTTTGTTGTCAGTCATCAAGTCTTCATCAATCCTGTGACCAGTACCCTTCACTCTCCATTTAACAGATGGAGAACTAAGGCAGAAAGAGAGAGCAGCTTGCCTGAGTCCATCTGGCAAATTTAAGTCATGACCCCGAAACTCCCGACTTCAAGACCCTTTGCTTTAATAATTGAACCACACTGGTGCTCTGATTTAGAATATTAATATCTAGATAGCCACACATTCAATAGCTATCACATTCAATAGCTGTCCACATCAATAATGAGAAGAAAGAGCTAATCAGTAACTGGAACAGGAGTGTCTGATGCTTGGGTCAAATGCCATTTTTGATAACAGTCCCTGGGTAATATATTTTGAACTGTTCATGGCATTCAGTTCACAGCTATTGTCTGTCAGGGTAGAATATGGCCTGTGTATGTAGTAACAAACCTATGATATTTCACAAGTCAGACTCTCTGGGAAGTGTCTTTCTGTTAGGTGCCATTGTTGCTTCTCTCTTGTTTCTGCCTGCTCTTCTTTCTTCCAGCTGTGCTCCTTTTCCTGCAGCTCTTCCCAGTTGTCTACTGCCTCCCCAGTTGGGCCTTGCTGCCACCCCAACCCATCTGGAAAAATGGAAATTATTATTAATGCATTAATTATCAAAATTGGGCTCACATGAGCATCGCAATGAGGCTGAGGGAATTGACACCTCATAGAGACATTATGTAAAGATACCTGAAGACTTGGGAAGATAATATTGATGTTACCCTCACTCTGCTTCCCATAGCTATCTTTACATCCATGGAGGCTAGAATTTTTTTTAAAGAATGAGGGATTTTATTCAGCTGGACCAGATGTTGCCTGCATGCTAGATATTTTCATTTTTATTTTAGATTAATCCAACTTCGCTCCTCCATCTAGGTTCCTATGTGGTCCCTGCCACAACTTTGTGTGAGTTCTCAAATGGGTGCTCAATTAATCTTCATACACCATATTTTTTTTAACCTGTTATGGAAAGACTTGGGGCATCTTTAAACATAATGTTAAAGTGTGGCGCCCCGTGTTCATAAGTGCCTCATGTTTATACATGCACCCAATTACGGAAGCAATGGGTGTTCCCCTCTGTACCTTGCCTTTGAACGCGAGGGAAATGCAAATAGCATTGCAGTGGGACTTAAGTTCAGGAGTGCTTTCATCGTAAACAAATGAAAAATGGAGCTTACAACTCCTTTTCAACTGGCACCTTTATTTATGTTGTTCCCTTTGAGGGAAATAATGCTTATACTTCACACAATGAGGAGAGAGCAGACCTGAGTCCCCTCCAGAGTCCAGAAAACACAGTACTCTGTTGCAGGGGTGGCTGGTGGGTTTTGATATTGGAGGGGCACTGGGGCAGTAAGGACGGGCCTAGGGGCGGAGCCAGGGGGACGGTAGGCCACTGGCATGGCATAACCCAGCAGCAAGGAGTTCCCAGGGTTAACATCGGATGGAAGAAAACACAATCTACATGCACATCAAGCTTAAAATAAATAGTGTATAAACCCAAAACATAGGGAAACACAGAAAACACCAGCAGCAAGGAGTTCCCAGGGTTAACATCGAATGGAAGAAAACAGTCTACATGCACATCAAGCTTAAAATAAATAATGTATAAACCCCAAACACAGGGAAACACAGAAAACACTGGTAAAACACTGGCAAAACCCAGCAGCAAGGAGTTCCCAGGGTTAACATCGGATGGAAGAAAACACAGTCTACATGCACATCAAGCTTAAAATAAATAATTTATAAACCCAAAACACTGGGAAACCCCCACAACACTGGCAAAACACAGCAGCAAGGAGTTCCCAGGGTTAACATCGGATGGAAGAAAACACAGTCT
This sequence comes from Sphenodon punctatus, assembly GCA_003113815.1. Classification (NCBI taxonomy): domain Eukaryota; kingdom Metazoa; phylum Chordata; class Lepidosauria; order Sphenodontia; family Sphenodontidae; genus Sphenodon; species Sphenodon punctatus. Next base: position 2,433,697 of record QEPC01009267.1, read on the forward strand.
ACATGCACATCAAGCTTAAAATAAATAATTTATAAACCCAAAACACAGGGAAACACCCAAAACACTGGCATAACACTCGAAAAACACTGGCAAAACCCAGCAGCAAGGAGTTCCCAGGGTTAACATCGGATGGAAGAAAACACAGTCTACTGCTGGAAATTTTGTGCTTTTGGATTTATACATTATTTATTTTAAGCTTGATGTGCATGTAGACTGTGTTTTCTTCCATCCGATGCAGCCTAAGGGGAGAAGGATGCAGGGTGGTGGGGTTGTGGGGGGTGGGGGAGAAAGCAGCCTAAGGGGAGATTCAGGGTGGGGTGGGGAAAGCAACCTAAGGGGAGAAGGATGCAGGGTAGGGTGCCCCCCCTCAACCCATTCCCCCCCAGTGGGGGGGTGGAGAGGGGGGAGGTCAGGAGGGATCAGTCAGCCTTACCTGCTGCTGCTCTGCTGACTTCTCCAGGACTCGCGGTGGCGCCGGTCCCAGGCTAGGCGGTGGGAGTTGTTTTTTTAAAGTGCCCATGTGTCCCCGCGGAGCCAGGGACGCGCGGGCGATTAAAAAAAAAACCCCAACCACTGTCCACCATGTTGCTTGATGCTGCCTTGCCGCTCCCCCCCGAGCGGCAGATGGGGGGAGCGGCAATGGCAGCAGCACAGACAGCAGCAGGAACCGAAGGCGCATGGTGTTTTTAGACTGAGGTAGGGAGGAGTGCGCATGCGCGCTGCTCCCTGCCTCAGTACCCCCGCTCCCCCAAGCTATCTCACCAGGGCTGTCAGTGTGACTGCCCTGGCGAGATCTTCCATTGTGCCCATTGAGTGCAATGGAAAGGCTTTGCCCCTCCCTCCCGTGCGTGTTGTGGACGGAGAAGCTCAGCCGCCCAAATCAAGTTTTTCATAGGAAAACGCTGTGGGCGGCTGAGCCTTTTTGTCCCTTTGGGGACCCACTCCCAGCGGAGCGGGTGGGTCCCCAAAGGGAGATGTTGCAACACAGTGACAGCTACAGTAGCCTCTGCAGCAGAGGCTGCTGTAGCTGTCATAAGCGGCGCAGGTTTTTTTTTTTAATTAAAAAAAACAGATTAAGTCACGGCGGTGTTCCCCGCAGTGCTTTGGGGGGCACTGCCCCAAACGCCTTGCAGGGGGAGCCGCCACTGTTCTGTTGATCTGATAGCCAGAAGCTGATGCAAACATACTGTTCGATATCTTGAAATGTAACACTCCTGACATGTTCACGGGGAACACGTGTGTTGACCTAGCAATGCAGTCATGTTCACTTCCCGGGTTTACTGGGAGCCCAACACGTGGACAAAATAATGTTAAAATCGTTATGCTGCTTATATGCAATGCCCAAGTGCGTGCTGGGACTATTTGCCACCAGATCAACATTATGTTTAAGGAGGCCCAGGGTTAAATTCAGGCTTTGCTTTTTGCTGCCAGTGTGCTGTGGTTTTTTTATGATCCTGTTATCCGTGTTAATGCTAAAATGTTTCCCTGGGTATGGATATATCTCTTTTGATTACAACAGTTTTTCAGGGGTATCCAAGTCACGGAAGTTCCAGAAGGCTGTTAATGCTGACTCACCAGAAGGCCAGCTTGTCAACAGTCAGGTCATCCTGCTGTATAATGCCAAAACCCCCAGAGATGCAGTGTGTCATGTGAGTTAGGGAGCAGGGATGAAAAATCAAGTGCCCTTTTGCCAGTGGTTTCCGCAATTTCGTATCTCCAGTCATTACTGTTCCAGTTGACATTTGTTAGTGTTTGTTCATGAGGTGCCAGACTGCATTAGGGCTGAAAAGGTTTTTAGGCAGTTTGTGTTCTGTGCAATTTTGGAGCTGTGGGGGCTCAGTGCCCCAACTTGAGCCCAGTTGTCACCTATCAAAACCTGTCATCACATTTGTGGCTTCTACATAGTGCATAGCTGTTACCAGAGGAAAAGGTACCCCCTTTACAGTAAGAATCAGTCTTTGCTGTTACACAGCCAGCAAAGAATACATAAGCTTCAGAGACTGCCCTTCTGGGCAAAGGCCCAAAATGTTGAGGAGTGAAACAACATAAAACAATATATTGATTTCTGACTAAATGCAGGGCATAGGGAAGACCCAAGAAAGCATTCATTCAAGAACAAGTGTGTATGTATTCCAATCCAGGCAGGAGATTTGATGGATGTTTTAGCTATTCAAGCCGAATAGCTTGTGTCTTTAGAGAAAAATAGCATCCTTGGTTTGTGTGACCAATGGTACTGTTATCCTTCCAGCTACAACAGTTAAGAAAATGGGTTACAAAATCTCTAGACTGACTAATGACACCAACAGAGTAGACTTTGCAGACTGTGCCTTTTCCCTTGAAAAGAAAGAAAAGGAAAGAGGGAGGAAGAGGCAGGGGAAGAGAGAGAGAAACAAACAACTTAGATCTAAGGCTGGAAACGTTTATTGAGAAACTATGGAAAGGTAAAGATGGGGATTTGTGTCCTGATTTTTCAGGAATACCAAGAAAAGAAGCTAACTATAGTACTTTAAAGGTCTTTATATTAATAGGAACTCCATTTTATTAAATGTAAACATATTTTTTAAGACTTTTCCAAAAGTAAAAAGAGGCATTTATCTGCAGGTTTAACCTGACATGTTAAGGGGATCTGATTCGCCTCCTCCCCACACACCACTGGGAAAGCACCGAGAACGTTCCTAAAATCAGAACCCCTTTTTGTATCTCCAGATGAAACTCTTGGATTTGGTTTTGAAGGTGGAAAAATAGTAAGTGTGAGGAAAGGAAACTGGGTAACTTAACTTGCAATAATCGTATCTCTTTATTGCACAGATTAGCATTCTACTGGGAACAATACTAATTAGTGTAAGGCCCTTTTTATAGAAGACAGACCCACGCATGCACACACAGATCCGCTGCATGTGCATGCATGGGTGCTGCCTGTGTGACCACCGTGGTGGGTGTGCGGGCATATGCACCCTCCCTCCACCCATTGTCCTTGCAGCGGCACTCCATCTGCCACACACCAAACCCCTGCCTGTTTAAGGGCCTAAGGTTTTAACCATTATTAATTACTGAACATAATTATTATTATTAACTGTTTAATTCCTGAATACAATAAGTCTGGAAACTAGGTAGTTACTATTTTCCAAATAGAGTTTGGTTAAGTGACTTCCCAGATGCGATAGAGTTGAGCCAACAGTAGTGTCAAAATTGGAATCTGTAGATTCTGATCATGTGCTGTGCTGCCTGCCAAAAGTAAAAATATGACAGAATATTTGTATTTTCATTGTAGTAAAAACAAAGAAGTTACGCAGAGCCTAGTAATGTATCAAATCTTTTGCAAATTGTTTGTCCTAAAAGGACTCTTATTCTGTTGAATATGATCTAGCGAGTTAGGACATTTTTTTCTGGATAGGGCTTTTAGGTTCTACCAGAATACAGTACTGATTAACGATAATACAGAATTGGTCCTTTGTGTTCATTAGCTAATGGTTTGTACCTGACAGTTGTAAATTCCCTACAATAATAAAACTTTCTTCCCTTTCATTCAGAGACTGTTCCACAGTTTGATACATCTCAGTACTCAGATGTTCTTCCTAATGTTCAGTTTAAATGTTCTCTTTCTTAATTTCATCCTATTAATATAGTTGTAGCTGCATTTCTGTTTACTAATCCTAAGAATTTCTTTCCCTTCTTAGCATGCATAGTCTTCAGCAGTGCTGATTTTGAAAGCACTTAGGGACGTTCAGTCAATCAGTTTGCTTTAGTGTCTGAACATTCCTAACCCTCTGATTTTGAACATAAAAGGTTTCTTGCACAATGGAACATCTTCCATAGCAACGCAGCATTCTGTGGACTTAGCAATGTAGGGTTTGGTGTTTTTTTTTTACACATAATTAAAGGAAACACTAGATTTCTTTTAAAGAGTGCTGAATGAAATTTGTATAGATTTACATATAATTACATGGAACATCCATATTTTAAAAACTACTTAGCTTGCATTTCAAAACGCAGTCCATACACCATTCTAGCAATGCCATAGATAAACAAGAAACGCCTTTTACATTAATAATTATATCTACAGAACATTTCTTAAACAAGGAGTACAGTAGCTGATGGCATATATTAATTCATTTTCAGTGTAAACTCACTAACAATAAAAACGTTATTGCTCTTTTATAGCTAGTGATGCAAGGGAACTCGTGTTAAAATTGTCCTTAAAGATTCCCCCTTCTGTAAGATTGTTGCTTTTTGATAGAACAAATGACAGAAGCATGAAGCAGAGATCAATAATACAAAGATTTAGATCAATATGAAAGACAAACACACAGTAATATCCGGAATAAGACAAGTTTAGTGACGAAATATTGTTCCCTGCCTGCAGATATCCACTGACTTCACATTTGTCTAAGGATTAAATTATGAGTTACTCTGAGCAGTTGTATAATGAAACATTCCTGAGAGAGAGTGTCTGGAGATGATGGGCTGAGATTTCCTTGGTAATATCACAAAGTAAATGAAGACTTGAAAGGCAAAACAATCTATCAAGAGGATGCGGAGCTACAAGATCTGAGATAAGAGACAGGAGGTTTTGAGAAACAATGGGAGACTGGCCCTGTGCTATTCTTTATTTCTAGCTGTCTTTTCACAGCACATGCCTTTCTTTAAGCTGTCACCTGAACAAACTTCCATTTAAAATTAAACACAAGAGGCAAAAGTTACTTCTAGTTGGAGTCCAAAGGCCATGGTGTAACTGAACAGACAGGGAATCCTTATTAGATTTCTTGTTGGGGAAGGTTACAGCCAGTTTTGCCTGTGCACTTGTTAGTGTGACAAATGGAAATTTATCCCTAGCTTTTCTAGATCCTTTTGTGCTACATGTTGTGTACCAGTTCTCTGGCCACATCCTCCTGCCTTGCACCTAGGTGTTGTTGAACTTGAGAGGTCCTGTAGAGACATTTACAAATGGAGGTTAATACTCAGCAGCAGTTAATGACACAGTGGGCTTAAAGTTCAAGGTGATATGAAAGTAGTCTCCTTCCTCCTTTTTTAGGGACCTAATTTATCAGGGTACTTAAGCATCCACCTAAATTTAAGCTGTGTGAGTAGCCAGTTGACTTCAGTGGGGTTATTCAAAATTAAGTATGTGCCCAAGTATCTTTCTAAATTCAGGCTCTGGATTCCCTTACAGCTGTTTAAGAAAGTTCAGATTTCAGTTTGCAATGCAGAGAAACAGGAAGAATGTATAAGAATGTCCAAGATTTGTTTCCTACTCTGTACGAGAAAGTTGCAGTACTGAATTTTCATTCCCACAATTAAAGCACTTTTATTGGGGCAGGGGGGAAGAAATTACATTAAGGTTTGAAGCTTTTCTATCTTGTCCTGTAGTAACAGTAGAGTTTATCACATTGGCATAAATGGTTTCTGACCATGTGAAATACATTTGTTTGAGACTGGAGTTTAATCAGTTGTAAAAGCCATGTGTTATTTTTAGGGATGAGACTTCAGATTGAAAATTGGATTTGGCTCTGAACTGAACAGATCCAACTTCAATTTGGATTTTGGATCGTATTGTGTGGAATCAGTTCCTCACCAAGCAATACGCGTCTAAATCCATGTATGCCCCCAGCTCTGCCTCCCCCGGACCCCTGCCCAGCCTGGGTGCTGGGGAGGGATCTGGGGAGGCAGAACTGAGGACAGAGGGACTGCACAGGAGTGGGGTGTGTGGGTAGTTGATCTACTTACCAGGCTCTGGAGTCCGAACCAGCGGGCCGTGGTTCCTGGCATGGCCTTCTCAGGGCTGCGCTGGGAAGAAAATACCACAGAAAGTCACTGTGCATGTGCAAAAATGGCTGCCATGGCCGTTCTGTGCATGCACAGCCATTTCCCAAAAATGCACCCAAGTGCCACTCCAAGGAGCTTTGACAGATCCCCACTGGTGGATACAATCCTTTTGGATCATATCCCCTGGTAGGTTTGGATTGCTGTTTATCAATACAATTTGTCCAAAATTGGACGAATCGTATTGATCCAATTCTGAACTTCCCATCCCTAGTTATTTTACACCATCTTGAAAACTGTTTCTAATGCCCCTGCATATTTTCATTGTATGAACCACCTGACACCTTAATTCCGCATGCGTGCCCTTGGGGACAAATACTTGCAGTTCCACTGAAGCCTGCGGGTCTTGAGTGGGAGTTTTGATTGAGAAATTCCCAAGTAAAGACTATGGAATCCAGCCTGCTGCACAAAGAGAAGTTAAAGGTGAAAGACATCATTCTTAAGCAAGTGTGTAATGGAAGCCCCTTCCCAGTTTCTTCCATGCCAAGTCTCGCCCTTTCCTGCCTGCCACTGTTAGGCGTTGCTTGATTGGAGGATCTTCTCCCTTCTTGGCTTCCTCTCCCCTAGGGAGGGAGCATAGGGGGGCCCTAGAACCAAGGGAGGGAAACAACTGCAAATTTTGATGGGGGTTACTCCTGGGAAAATCCGGAGAAGGGCTCTTCCCCAGTCTCTTCCCATTTACACACCTGTACTTGAGAAGAAGTCTCTATAGGAAGAAGAATGTGGCATTGCAGGAACAGCAGCATGCATGTGGAATGCTTTAGTTCACTTTTTGGTTTTCTAGGAAACTATGATGGATCACGCACTGCGCACCATCTCCTACATCGCTGACATTGGTAACATTGTTGTTCTAATGGCAAGACGCCGGATGCCACGCTCAGCTTCGCAGGACTGTATTGAGACAACCCCTGGTGCCCAAGAAGGAAAGAAACAGTACAAAATGATATGCCATGTCTTTGAATCCGAGGATGTGAGTATAAACTTTGTTCTTCTTCTAAAGGATTTATAGTGAGGAATCTATACAGTCTTTTAGGCATTGTTTGCATGTTGGTTTTCAAAGTTGATGGTATGGGCTGGCTAATCCTTCCCTGTGATTTACCAGACAGCTTGTCACGTTTGCTGCTGTTCTATTCCAGTGAAATTCTCAGCCTTCATTCTCCCACCCACCCAAACCACATCTTCCTTACTAAAACCTCCAAATTCTCACTAGTTTTCCTCACATGACTCCAAGATCAGTCTTTCTTTACAGAGAATTTAGTGCTTAATAGTTTAGTTCGTTTGTTTTTGTTTTTACCAGAAATAACTAAAGGCGGGTCTTTGCGTTCAGCTTATGCAAACTTGACAATCTTGGCTTAGACTAGGGTTACTTGGGTTGTAATGCATAAATGACTCTCTTCCCCCTACTACAGATAGTTGTTAAACTCATCTACAGCTGTTGTTTCTGGGAGGGATTTCTTCACAAAGAGAGGAGAGAGATGTTGATTTTTAATGAAAGCTTTTGTTTAGTAGAAAATGTAACCCTTGCTCTCCACACCCCCAAGTGTACCAGCAAGCAGTAGCAGGAAGAGGGCTGTGATTATTAGTCATCCATCTATTCCCAGTGTACACTCTGCAGTAATGTTGTCTCAAAAGGTGTCACCCTTTGTTTCCCAGAAAGCTTTGGTAAAATTATATTTTGATAAGATCAGTGGGAAAATTTCTCTATAAAACCAGAGAAGATTCTGAGAATTGTATTACTTTGAAAAGGCAAGTAGGTAACCACATCACAGACAAAATACCTTGGCAATTCTGAGCCTAATTTTCACTCATAGGCGAAAGGCCAATGAATGAACAGGCTTGGAGATAAATTAGAGCTTTTACTTGCTGAAATATTGCGTATAAACAGAGATCTTCAATCTCTGTAACTATTAATCTATCAATTTTAATAGGAAGGAAGAAAAAATAATTTTGCTTCGAACACTCAGTGATACTGGAATAGCTCTATTACCAACAAAAACTGGTCATTTGAATACAGTTTGTAAAATACACCAGTTTGTAAGTGGCTTGTAAAATGATCTCTTTAAACATGATTCTGAAAATAAAACAAAACCTTTGTCTCGCATGGTTTTAGCTCTAGGTGAAGGGCAAAGTCTTTTTTGGTAACTAAGGGTGATTTCAGAAGCGACGTGGTGAATGTCCACCACGGTCAACCTCAGTCAAACATGGGGGGTGGTGAAAGCGCCGTGCATGTCTGTTTGCTCGCATCCAGATGTTCACCACAGTCAAACGCGGCCCGGGGTGAAGTTAACCACGCTTCATGAGGTTAGGGCAGAAGGAGGTCCAGAAGTGTGGTGAATGGTCACCACCGCAGGGGTGAATGAAAAGTAACTTCTGAACGGAAACCCGCAGCCGCGGTGGAAGGAATTGACCCCAGCTGCGGTGCATTCTGGGGCTCGAACTGTGGTCCACGTCTCCACTGCATGTCTGTTGTGTTCCCCCAACCCATGTTCTCTCTGATTGCCCCCCGGGCGGTGATCACAATCCTGTCACTTCTGTTGGGGCTGCACGTGTCACCACAGCCCGTGGTGAATCCGTTCACACCGGGGTGGGATTCACTGTGGTGAATTGAAACGCGTCACTTCTGAAATCACCCACAGACATTTAACCCTGTTTTTAAATTATGAACTGGTTCAAACTCTGAGTCTGATGATATAAGCAGTGAGGCAGAAGATAGAAGAGTGAACAAAACAAAGCAGCCAGAATCTGATACCAGAAAGGATTGTAAACATGGAAAAGTCATGAGAAGAGAAAGCATTTGTCAAACTAGAATAGTGGAAGTTGCTTGATGATTTCTCAGATGTTGATATTCAGATGTTTTAAACATATTGATCTGTATTGTTGTTTATTATTGTGGTTGGGTCTCCTACTTAGAAAGACATTGGGTATTTTCAAATATGACACCCCGGCCTGTGGTCACGCTTACCCCAGCATGGCCACAGGCTGGGGTGTCACATCTGCTCCTGCTCCACCAGATGTTTGCTGCGGGCGGGAGCAGAAGTTATTCCAGACCATGGTAGCACTAACACGGGATGTGTGCTGGGCTCCTAGCCAGTGCATATCCTGTGTTAAGCCCAGCCACGGTTCAGGGTAGGTGACCCCATACCATGGTAGAGGGGCCATCACGTGTGATGGCCAGCTCCGCCTAACCCTGGCCTGTTGCCAAAGCGATTCTGGGCAGGTGCAGCAGCCTCATAGGCCGCCGCACCTGCCCGTCAGGGAGGAAGCGGAGCCACGTTGAGGAGCGTGGGGGGGGGGGACGTGCAGACCCATGCCCGCATGTCCCCCACCCTCTCTCCAGCACTAGCTGCCTGAATGTATGTTTGGAGGCCAGGCAGACCTCACCCAGGGGTAGGTTTAAATGTGGTGGGCAAAATGCCTGTCACATGTAAAAATACCCATTCTGAAGGGAGACAATAATGTAGAGACTACCAGGGGACACCATCTGAGGTCACACCATCTGTGAATGCAGTCATAATCCTAAATTGATATTTATTACACTTTGCATGTCTTTGGGTGTTTTTAGACAACTGCCTCCCCATCTATCACGCACCCATCATGCATGTTACAGGCCTGCAAAGGACACAGTTGTGTGATAGTTAAGTAATGAATGTGGAGGTGCTTGTCTAAAAACACTCTTCGTTGCTATCTCAGGTCACAGGGCTATATATATGTTTTGAAATGGTGTAACCCAGAATTTTCTGTCTTGAAATAATGGAATTTATAGCAGGATATTATTTAATTTGTGTTTCGCAAGACTGCCTGTGTTTGGCCCCAGAAATTGTTTTCTAGTGTTGGACTGTGAAAGAATTCACAGAGACAGTGAAAACAAATGAGAAGTTAGTGCACATTCGTCCACACCCAGTATGTGTTCACCTGCTTGTTTATTAGGTGGCTGCCAGACTTTAGCCCACACCTGCCATGCGACCCCCCCCCCCCAACATTCACTAGAGGTGTGCATGTGCATTTTCGTTATTGCAATAACGAAAATGACAACCGAGAATAGCGACAACGATAATGAAAACAACAACTGAGAATACCAAAAACGACAACCGAGAGCAGTAACGGTAATGATATTCATATTGATACAGAGATCAAAAATGATAACGAGAAACAATAACAAGAAACGAAAATGACAATGTCATCCTTGGCTCACCCCTACTATCCGCTCCCTCCGCTCCTGCACCTGGACTGCTGAACGCCTCTGGCGCAAATTCCACTCCCACCCTGACTTCCTCCACTATAAAGTCTCCCTCTCCTCCCTCTCTTCCGCTATCTCCCTGGCGAGGCAGCACTACTATGCCTCCCAGGTTGAATCCTACTCTCGTGACCCTCACCGCCTTTTCTCCACCTTTTGACTCCCTTCTCAAGCCCCCCTGCCCCCTCCACCCTCTTCCCTTTCTGCTCAGGATATCGCATCATTCTTCACCTCAAAGATTGACAAGATCCGCCAGGACATTGCTTCCCACCCATCTCCTCTCCCTGCTCCCTCTCCACCTCTCCCCACTCTCTCCACTCCTCCTTCCCTCCTGCCTCCCTTGAGGAAATCTCCTCTTTGCTCTATTCCTCCAACCCTTCCACCTGCCCTCTCGACCCAATCCCCTCCCACCTCCTGACCTCCATTGCTCCCACTGTTGCCCCCCCACCTTTTACATGTCATTAATCTCTCCCTCTCCCCTGGCTCCTTCCCATCCGCATTCAAGCATGCCACTGTCTCTCCCATCCTCAAAAAGTCCACCCTCGATCCCTCTGACCCCTCTAGTTACCGGCCGGTCTCCCTCCTACCCTTTGCCTCTAAGCTTCAGGAACGTGTTGTCTACTCCTGCTGCCCGGATCTCCTCTCTGCCAACTCCTCCCTGGACCCTCTCTAATCTGGCTTCCACCCCCTTCACTCCACTGAAACTGCCCTTGCCAGGATCACCAAGGATCTACTTGTTGCTAAATCTAAGACCCTTTACTCCATTCTTGTCCTCCTTGACCTCTCTGCTGCCTTTGACACTGTCAACCACTCACTCCTACTGGACTCTCTTCGCTCCCTAGGGTTCTGCGACTTTGTCCTTGACTGGTTCTCCTCCTATCTCTCTGACCACTCCTTTAATGTGTGTCTTCCCAATTCCAACTCCTCCCTCCCTCTCTTGGTTGGGGTTCCCCAAGGCTCTGTCCTGGGCCCTATCCTCTTCTCTATCTACACCCTGTCCCTTGGCAAACTCATTGCCTCCCATGGCTTCCAATATCACCTCTGTACTGACAACACTCAACTCTATCTCTCCACCCCCTCTCTCTCCCCTTCTGTCCAAGTTCGCCTCATCAACTGTCTCTCTGATATCTCCGCCTGGATGTCCCAGTGTCAGCTCAAGCTCAGCATGGCTAAGACTGAACTACTTATCTTTCCTCCCTACCCTTCCTCTCCCTCTTCCCTGTCCATCCTTATCGATGGGGTCACCATCCGTCCCGTTCCTCAAGCCCATAGCTTGGGCTTCGTCTTCGATACTCACCTTTCCTTTAAACCTTACATCGACTCTGTTGCCAAGTCCTGTCGCTTTGCCCTCCATAACATTGC